>JAJOOH010024437.1:0-14122 GCA_029582605.1 Solanum gracilifrons | reverse complement strand
ATATATAAAAGCACGTAACATAGAATTCATGGTATAAAAAGAGATAAACAAAGAGAGCACATATCATGTGTGAACTAGTGAGTTATAACAAAATGGCCCTAGCCATGCATGGCTTTACAAGTATATGGCGTATGAATAATTTATCTAGAAAAACATCTTATTTATGTGTAAATAGGTTGTGGACTATAAGTCAGTACGTACACAAGGAATTTTTATAAATAAATTATTATCTGAAATTTAACATGCAACCTTGTGATTAAGAGAAACGTAAAATTTCTTTAAACATAAGTTCTCAGGTTGTAAAATCTTATATCATACGAATAACATAACTTTGACATATGAAGGTTTTCTATAATATTTAAACAAATCAACTTATAAACCTATATCAAATGTACAACTTAAATATTTAAGAAATGCACGATTAAACTTAATATTTTTAAAACAGATGACATTTAAACAAATAATATAGAAACGTCTAAGAAATAGTTAAGTTATTATCAAAATGTATAGTCTACGGATAGTGATCTTAATTAAGTAATTCTTTTGACATAAGGTGACCTATCATACTCATGGGATTATAACTGAAATCATGAAATTAAAAACTAATCATGAAGAAGAATTGAATTGCAAAAAGAACCCATGAAAATCATAAAAATCTTATATTTGTAGAAATCATAAACTTGTAGAATTGAAGTTTTCTTGGGACTCACTAGGTAAAGGAATACTCATTGATGATGTCACACCTGGGCATGACAGGAACCCGGTGCCTCACTTGACCGAGCGAACCGACTGAAACATAAAGGAAATGATATAACAAAGGCTGGCAAGGCTGCTACAATAACATGCTGAAACAAGATAACTGGACCGATGAGGTAACAACAACATCAATAATATAATGAAAACACTGGCAAGACGAACCTAAGTGATAAAGAACTAGAAAGCCGACAAGGCTACAACTGGAATCATATACAACAAGCCGACAAAAATATAAATGGAAAGTAGAAAAGACGTACCTAATACAGTATGTCCACAAGTCTCTACGAATACTACAAATCAAATGGTCTGAAAAAATTTCCAATGATACCAACCATCATCTACAAACTCAAGTATAAAAAACCTACATACAACCATTAGCTCTAGAAAAAATAAAGCTTGTTAATCCTCAGTTGAGACAACACCCCTATTGCAAAGTTCGATCAAGACCTCTTTATGAACCTACATTACAAAATGCAGCATTCCCAGTCAATGAAACGTCGGTACAAATAAAAATGTACTGGTATGCAAGACAGAAAATAGAATCATAAATAACTGTGATAAAAAAAGTAATAGAGATACCACCTGAAATTGAAATCTGATAGCCTCCATGACCGATATCTGACCGCATAATAGGCAAATACATACAGTTTGCTCGTATAATCGTATTTCGTGATTACATATATATAGATGAAAATGCATGACATAATCAACCAAAAGCTAGCAATGATGGTGCCTTCCGGTAGCTAATGGACGTTATATTTGTCAATTTATGATCATCTGCGTCTCATACATATAAATATAGGCAATACTCCCTATATGTATTGATTATACCTCGGGAATAAAATGCATAGCATCTCATGACATGAATTTGTAATGCATATATATTACTATAATCATGTTGTCAATCTTGGCCCATTGGTACACTTGTTTTCATAATCTCGTAATCACTTTCGTATACACATGTAAATGTCTCGTAGAACCTCATATTATTGTAGAATAAATTGGAACACTCAAATCGACTTTAGAAAGGTAACTTAAACTTGAAAATGTTCATAAAGATTTTAAGGCGATTAAGGAATCTCTTCGTAACTTCATTAAACTTTCATACGACCATTAGGCCTATAAAAATCATAATAAACCCAAAGCTCTTGACTCGATTTCAACGTAGAAAATTAGTCACTTATGAACTCAAATGAGATTGAGATGCTTGGCTTGATTTACTATAAACGACTCCAAATTGGTAATAGTGTAAACTTTTTTTAGAAACAAAGTTGTTTGACTAGTATATAACCACAAGAATAGGGTACAAGATTTGGTATAAATATAATTTTCAAATAATCTTTTCATAAAAATTTCTCACGAGAAAGAATAGTTTTAAAACTCCCTTAGATATAACATAATAAAGAAACTCTACAGATGATAACTTTAATTTTCAAACATACTTCACAATAGTAAAAGCATAACAATACCACTACTAAAAAACTGCCAAAAAGAGACGGGCCAAAAGCGACGAAAAAGCGATGCAGTCAATCTCGTCACTTTTGCGACGGACTGCGTTACTTTTGTTTTTTTTAAAAACTAATTATTTTTTTGAAGAATGCGACGCCGTCTGTCGCTTTTTTTTTATAATTATTTTTTTAATTTTAAAAAAGAGACGAAGTCCATCACTTTAATTAATTTTTAATTTTTTTAGAATCTTGAAAAGCGACGAACAATGAGACGCTGTCCATCGCTTTTTTGGAAATAAAAATTTGAAAAATCCAGAAAAATGACGAACTAAAAGACCCTGTCCGTCGCTTTTCTAGGTTTTAAAAAAAATAACATTAAAAAAAGTGACGGACAAAAGGACCATGTCCATCGCTTTTCTGGGTTTTAAAAAATATAAAATCCAGAAAAGCGACGGACAAAATCACCATGTCCGTCACTTTTTCTGCAATTTTTTTGACAGCAGAAACTACCAGCCCACCTGTAAAAGCAATTCAATACAATTCAGTTCAGTCCCAATCAAACACAAAACATTATAAAGAAGCTACACTAAATATAAAACAACAAACTTAAATTAACATTCAAAAATATCTAAATCACAATTTAAAGACTTATAAAGTCTTTCAAAATTAGTTTCAAAATTACAAAAAATTAGTTTCAAAATTAAAAATAGTTAATAAAGACTATATTTTTTCAAGATTTTTAAAGTTCAACCTAATAATTAGTTCATAAATTCTATAAATCAAGATTTCTAAAGTTCACAACTGTTGAGTCCTAGATTTGGACTCATTTAGGCTTTATTTGTATAGGTTTAGTGTCCTCAAATGCTTATTTTGTGCCAATAATTGATGTAAAATCCTTGATTTCCAGGTATTTGGATTGAGGAACAAAGCAAGGACACTAATTTGCAAAAGGAACGAAGCGAGCTGAAAGAAGGAAGAAAAGAGAGACTGGTGATCGCCAAGTCTATTTGGCGAGTCGCCAAGTGGCCATTTGACTGCCTAAAGTTCCAGTGTGCCAAGCTCTGAAGGAGAAAGTCAAGTTGGCGAGAGAAAGGAGCAGTTGGTGGATCGCTGAGTAGTTCCGCGATGCACTGTTAGTTCGCCCAAAGTTACAGACCTGGAGGATGCTGAAGGCCAATGCAAGAATGTGATGGAATGGATCAAAGGGCGGATCTCCGAGTTGATCGGCGAGCCCGACTTACTGTGCTGAATGACCCTTTGCAACATATTTTTGGCGACTATAAATACATTTTTGAACATTTAATCTAGGAGCTTTTGATCATATTTTTTTGGATAATTAGAATTTTCAGTTTGAACTCTGAGTTTGGAGACAAGTTTTCCTTAGCTTTGAAGAATTGAAGTTTTTCATTTTTGAGAAATTGGAAGTGGGTCGTTGAGATTCTTCAATTTGGACCTTTGTAAAGATGAAATTAATCTTACTCAGTTGATGGAAACACAATTTGGTAACAATTTTTATCTTTTTATAATTTCTAGTTAAAACCCCAATTTTCAGGGTGTGATTATGTGATTATGGGCTGATTTAGTTTATGAATATTGCTAATTGTTAGTTTAAATAATATTTAGAAGTGATTTCAATCAGTAATTGTGGTTCAATTTAAAGAATTGTAGGTGCAAATACAGTTCTACCTTCGTGTTTTTGGCTTGCTCGAGAGAGAAGTTTTAAAACCAAGATTACTAAATTGATGGTCTGTGGGTATTGAGTTGTCATGGGTTCAGCTCGAGAGAGTGAATCCTAAGCTCTTTTCCACACATTCAGCTCGAGAGAGTGAATGTACTAAGGCGTAGGCTCTCCTTATTTTGCATGCTTGTCGATGTTCGAGAGAAATTGACTTAATTTGGGGTAAATTGTTCGAGAGAAAGTTTACCTCCTCTATAGTCTAGTAGTCTAGCCTATTCACTAATTTACAACTATTTTCTAACAATTGCAATTACCCATTTGTCTACATTAGTCTATAATCAAATCACATCCCAAGAACCCATCTCATTATTGTTATTTATGTGTTATTTTCTGCTGATGTAGTTGATAATTGAAAACCAAAACCCCCTTATTTGACATTCATGTCACCCCTAACTTGAATTATGTTATTATTCGATAATGTCTATTCCTATGGCTTATTTGAACATATTCATACTTTATTCTTGAATCTTAAACACGTACCACTCCCTATGGGATTTGATCCCAACTCATTTAGTTGGGTTATTATACTGATTAACGACCGTTGACGCTTAGAATTGGATGAAGTGTCTTTTAAACGTTAATAATAAAAATGGCACCGCTGCCGGGGAGTGGTGTTGGTTAAGAATATTTATTTAAGTTGAATTTTGTTCTTTTTAGTTATAGTCGAATCTACTTACTTTTAGTTTTGGTTTACTTGTTTGTGTTTTGAAACAACGAGTATGAGTGTGAACGTGAGCAATTGTAGACAAGTGGTCCACCAGGATGACATCGGCAACCTCAACGATGTCAATGAGCCTAATGCTAATGACCCTCATCTAATGGGTGGAATTGGTGCCATTCGCTTGCCTCTGGCTGAAGGGGACGCTGAGTTCCATATTACAAGTACTATGTTGCAACTCTTGCAATTGAAAGGGTTGTTTGGTGGGTTGGCTCATGAGGATCCCCATGAGCATATTAGAAACTTTGTTGATGTTTGCAGGTCGTTCTCCTTTAAGAACATATCCAAGAGTTGGTTCGGTTGAGGTTGTTCCCATTTTCGTTAATGGGAGAAGCATATAAGTAGCTGACTGAATTACCACGGGAATCAATCATTTGGTGGGAAGAGCTTGTCACCGCATTTCAAGTGCGATTTTTCCTCCTTCGAAGATGATGACTCTCCGGGACAACATCTAAAGCTTCAAGCATTTGGAGGGTGAGCCAATTCATGAGACTTGGCTGCGATTCAAGAAGTTGGTGCTACAATGCCTAACTCATGGTTTGCCCGACAACGTTTTGCTGTAATATTTTTACCGAAGCCTTGATTTGGTGAACAAGGGTATAGAGGACCAACTTTCTCCGGGAGGTTTGATGCAACAACCTTACGTTATAGCAGCCCAACTTTTGGATGGTATGACCATAATTAATCGGGCTTGGTACACCCACGAAGATTAGGTCTCCCCTCTCACATTTAAATTGACCAAGGAGCAGCTTGGGAAAGACCAAGAGAGGGACCAGAACATTGCAAAGATCATGACACAACTTGACATTTTTGGAAAAAATGTCATGGGAGCTGGTGCTCGGAGTGTCAATGTTGTGGGTGCCAGGTGTGCTAATCCTGATGAGGCCAAGTTTGAGGCTTTGTACAACGAAGAGGTGAACTTCCTACCCAACCAAGGAGGTGGTTATCGTTCAAACTACCTGAGGCAGGGTGGTAACCAAGGTTGGAACATGGATGAAGGTTGGAAGGATCGTGATAGAGAGTAGAGGGATCGTAACCCCACTTGGAAAGAGAGAAACGGGGAGAAGGATAGATATGTCCCTCTCCATGAGCGCCAAAAGACAAAGGATTTCGAGGGTGGTCATTCTGAGGATATGCTGTCTCATGTTCTCAACAAGGTTGAGGGGTTGGACAAGATTTTGAAAGAGATGAAGAAAGATGTGTCGACCCTTAGCCAGACGGTTACCTCTCATTCCGTCTCTATCAAATAGTTGGAGACCCAGATGGGTCATATTTCGTCTCATTTAAACCCAAGACAACAAGGGGGGTTTCCTAGTGAAACTATGGTCAACCCTAAGAATGAAGTTTGAATGAGGACTTGCGTCGTGCCACAATGTTAACTAAGATGCAGCTTGGGAGACAACTCAAGTTTTATTTGCTTTTTTTTTTGGTTTTGAAATAATGGTGTGTTGATTGTGCAGGGTAAAGAATGGAATGTGTTTGAAAAGTGTAGATTGGCGAGCAAAATGTCCTACTATATTTTCCTATATTTTTGTGTTTTTATCACGTATTAGTCGTTGATTGTGTGTTCAAAGTTGGATTCTTTGCAGCCTAGCTTTACAACTTATATATTCAGCTTAAAAGGTTGGTTTTTCGAATCCTGAACTTATATTTAGCGATTTTTACTCATTTGCAATTGTTCTTATCTTAGTGATGTGTACTGGGCCTCTCTGATCGTAATTGTATGCTTGAATGCCTGTTTTAATTCGAATATCTTGCCTAGAATGCCAATATCGTTGGTTTCCCAAAATTTTTGTGCTTAAAAGTGATCTAAATTGTTGGGTTGTGTTTATTTGTTATTGGGTCTAGTCGGATGAAGTCTAAGTAACCCGCATTTGTGCCAAATGACGTGCTTTGCCTAATGATAGAGCGGTTGACGTCATTCTTAAGGGCAAAAGTCATCAAATGACCAAATTTAGCCAAACCGGGAGAAGTTTGAGTTCTCGGGGGGATGGGTGTAATGGGTCGTAGTTTAATTGAATGAGTGCGTAGTTAAGTTTTGTTTTCGGGGTCTGCGGGGTTGAATTTGGAAGGCGGGTTTAAAGTAGGTACGTTAGGCAGTTTGGTGAGTTAGTTCGCCGAATCCCCTTTGATCGCCTTTAATTTCATGCTAAATTTGAGTTTGGGTTCTGTAACTTTCGGCGAGAAGCATGAGTTCACCGAGTGCACTCGACGACTCACCGAAAGTCCTTCTTGATTGCACTTTCTGCGCCCTTAACCCCAAAAATGCACTGTAACTTTCGGCGGGCTAGTCCATGCTCACCGAAAGCTATCAGCAATTTGCCGAAACGCCCTCCCTATCGCCGACATGCAAATTTTTCTAAGAAATTTTGAGCCAATCCTTTCGGCGAGCCCGATCTGGCTTGCCAAATTGACTCGGCGAGTCTGTCTGCAACAGTTTTTCTGCAACTTTCTTTGAACTGTTTCTAACTTCTTTTTGATGTTTTTGCAGATATGGCTAGAATCAACATTGACATGCCTCCCCGTAGAAGAGAACGGGGCATAGCTATAAATGAAGGAGGAGACAACCCTCTTAAAAAGGGAAGAACAGAACCTCTAAAGGGAGGCAGGGGCAAAGGGAAGAGGCCAACATTTGAGGCTCCGGAACACAACTCCGACAACGAGGGAGAGGCCTTGAACTCTCAAGAGGCCAACATCTGAGGCTCTGGAACACAACTCCGACAACGAGGGAGAGGCCTTGAACTCCCAAGATGTATTATCTGAGCCAGAGGACGACCAACCATTACAATCCTGTAAAGTAGTGATCTGTGGTAGATCTCGTCCTGACTCAACTAGAGCCCTAACAACCACCTTTCCAGCAGATACGGTGCCAGCTTCGGCACCTCCTGTGGCCCTGGTGCCACCAGTACAAGTCCCTTCTCCTAGGTTACTTAACAGATTGAAATCCAATAGGTTGCGGATAATTTTAGAGGAAAAACTGTTATCCATAGAGGGCCTTGAGGGCAGATACTCCGAATTGAGGGACACCCTCAATTTCCACCGGTTTGAGCAGTTCACCAGGCCCCGAGTCCCCTACATTCCTACATGGGTTTGGGAGTTTTATACAACATACGGAGACCTGGTACTCAATGGGAAGAAGAAGCCCAGTGACTTCAGGCCGGTGAAGTCGGTCATGGTCCAGGGGAAGGAGTCGGGTGTAGTAGTGATTACATTAACACTGTACTTGACTGGGATCTAGGTGTTGCACTGGCATATGAGGGCTTGCCTACTACTCAGTCCCTGGATGACTTAAAGGGATGGCTTGCACTATTGATTTCCAATACCACCCCGAGGTGGATCGATGTAGGGGTCCCCATCGAGAAGAAGGACCTGAATATTGCTGCTCGATTTTGGTTTGTCTTTATCAGCAACACCATCATGCCATCTTAGAACAAGTCTATTTTCCGCTACCCTAAGACGTCCTGCCTTGGGTCGATCATATCCATGAGGACTTCTTATAGAACAGGAGATGGTCATGAGGGCCAAGCAGAGCCAAACCTCTCTACCATTCCCAGTGCTGATTACAGAGCTGTGTCGGCGTGCTGAAGTTTCTCGTGATGGGACGAGATAGTTTGAGGTCACTCCTACATCCTCCAGTGATATCTGGCGTATAAAGGCCGAGTACACTCGAGAGGAGGCCGACAGGAGGAGAGCAGCTCCGGTAGATACATATCTGGAGGTGGACATTGACTCTATACTTGCAGAGGCATCTTTTCCTACTCTGGACCACTTCTTCCTCCCAGGATCCTGGTACTTCGACCTCTATCCAGCCCGCCAGGATTACTCAGGCTATGATCCTGAAGATGGGTCAGTTGGCCCATGCGGCTGATGTGAGGGCTACCCGACTAGAGGCTGCAGTTCCATATATGATTGAGAGTGCCATCCTTACTGCCCTGACCCCCCTCCGAACTTCTATTGATAGTTTGACTGCGAGAGTCGCTACTTGTGAGAGTCAACATGGGGAGTCTTCTGAGGTGAGTGACGGCTTTGAAAGCCGAGGTTGCAGATTTGAGTAAGGACGTGGACTACTTGAAGTCCACAGACTTCACTTCACTATTGGAGGCAACAGATGATGTGGATGCCCCAACAACTTCTGAGATTCCTCCGGCCACCACCGGAGACGTACATTGGAATGACATAGAAACTGATAAGTTGGAGGCAGAGACCGACGAGGAGCAGATAGAGGTGAGAGAGGAGAGCATATATGGAGACCTTCCGGATTTGGAGGAGACGATCGTACAGTCAGTGATCCAGATATCGCTGAAAGAGACGTCTATGTCAGCCCCTAGTGGATCCGGTACTACTGATGTCACTCCGGGCACTGATGCCCAAGATCAGAGTGTTGCACCGGGCATTTATGCCCCGACAGATGGAGCGACTGTGTAGACATGACCCTTCTTTACCTCCCTCTCATTTTTATTGATTTTTGGATGTTTTACTGCATTTAAGGAAAAATTGCTTTTTGTTTGTGGTGGGGTGAGGTATTTCCATACCTACCTCTTGTGATTATGACTTTTATATATATATATATATATATATATATATATATATTGTGTTTTGACACTGTTTTTGTGAATGTTTGAGCTTGTGGCTCCTTATTTTGAATGTAAATGATTTTTGGACCCTTCCGAAAATTTTTGCCACCTCTTGTGTATTTAATTGTGGCTGTTCTTGTGCAAATTTGAGTGTCGATTGTGATCAATACCGATGAATTGAATAGATCTCTCAATCGAATAAACATGAATGTGGGGCTACGATGAGGCCAAATGAAGTTGCATAGACAATATGTGAACTTTTTGCATCTCATTGTGACTAGCCTATTATCAAATTGAGTCGCTTGTGATGAACATTGCACACTAGCGAAAGTGTGGAGTCTTGTTTGGCATTGGTGTCAATGCCTTGTGTGATGAGCTTACCATGAGCCATGTGTGATGACAGCTAGAATTTGCCCCGTTGGTCTGATTGACTAAGTGATGTAAGCTCTTGAAATGATCTTAGGCAAAAAATTTTAAGAGTGAAACCATTTGACATTATACCTCTTTTGTGGCCTACCTTGTGAGTGTGTGATCTTTGCTTGAACACCCTTTAAGCCTTATCCTTTTCTTGGAAGAAACTTGATGAAAATGTGACCTTTCTTTATCCTTTCACCCTTAACCCTCATGAAGTATGGTTTGTTTGAATAGCCAACTTAGGCCAAAATCCTAAGTTGGGGGTGTGGTGAAAGGAGAAGGTAAGTCAAGAAGTGCAAAGAAGCCTCCCTTGATCCATGGTGGTGAAAAAGATAGAACCCCTCCATACAAAAAAAAAGAAAAAGAAAAAGAATGAAAAAGTTTGAAATAAAGTTGCGAAAGTGCAATAGAAATGGGGTGTCCGATATGCCATGGAAAGTGAATAATGGGGTGACTTTTGAGAATGATTGAAAATGTTGAAGAAAAGGAAAGAAAGTTTTGTTCATACCACATTTCATGAGGATAGCTGCCCCTGAGCCTAAATGACCATACCTTTACACTTAGCCTCGTTACAAGCCTTAAAAAGACATTTTTGATCTTGAGTAAGCTGAAACAAGTGTTGATTGGAAAATAAGGGCACACCTATGGGTAGAGTCATGCATGTGTTCATCTTTTTGAGTGTGAGAGTTGTTTGTGATTCTGGAGCTATAAATTGTTGAACCATTGTGTGTGAATATGAAAACATCTTTGTGTGAGGGCATTTGAGTACATTTTTTGAGCTTGAACTTGCATTTGAAGCAAGTATTGTGAACTTGAGAATCTTTGATAATGGTGAGTCACAACTCGAATCTTTGAGTGCACAATTGATCCTTGCATAAGTAAATTGAGTCTTGTTGTGTGCATTCATGATTGAGTATTGTGTAGCACTGTTTGAGACATCCTTTTTTGAACTGCTGAACTTGAGTTTTACTTGAGTACAAACAAAAATTTAAGTTGGGGGTGTTGATGAGTCCTAGATTTGGACTCATTTAGGGCTTTATTTGTATAGGTTTAGTGTCCTCAAATGCTTATTTTGTGCCAATAACTGATGTAAAATCCTTGATTTCAAGGTATTTGGATTGAGGAACAAAGCAAGGACACTAATTCGCAAAAAGGAACGAAGCGAGCTTAAAGAAGGAAGAAAAAAGAGCCTGGTGATCGCCAAGTCCATTTGGCGAGTCGCCGAGTGACCATTTGACCACCTAAAGTTCCAGTGTACCAAACCCTGAAGGAGAAATTCAAGTTGGCGAGAGAAAGGAGCAGTCGGCTGATCACCGAGTGGTTCCACGATGCATTGTTAGATCTCCCAAAGTTATAGACCTGGAGGATGCTGAAGGCCAATGCAAGAAGGCGATGGAATGGACTAAAGGGCGGATCTCCGAGTTGATCGGCGAGCCCGACTTACTTCGCCGAATGGCCCTTTGCAGCATATTTTGGGCGACTATAAATACGTTTTTGAACATTTAATCTAGGAGCTTTTGATCATATTTTTTGGATAATTAGAATTTTCAGTTTGAACTTTGAGTTTGGAGAAAAGTTTTCCTTAGCTTTGAAGAATTGAAGTTTCCATTTTTTGAGAAATTAGAAGCGGGTCTTTGAGATTCTTCAATTTGGACCTTTGTAAAGATGAAATTAATCTTACTCAGTTGATGGAAACACAATTTGGTAACGATTTTTATCTTTTAATAATGTCTAGCTAAAATCCCAATTTTTGGGGTGTGATTATGTGATTATGGGCTGATTTAGTTTATGGGTATTGCTTATTGTTAGTTTTAATGTTGTTTAAAAGTGATTTCAATCAGTAATTGTGGTTCAATTTAAAGAATTGTAGTTGCAAATGCAATTCTACCTTCGTGTTTTTGGCTTGCTTGAGAGAGGTTTCTAAACAAAAATTACTGAATTGATGGTCTGTGGGTATTGGGTTGCCATGGGTTCAGCTCGAGAGAGTGAATCCTAAGCTCTTTTCCACACATTCAACTCGAGAGAGTGAATGGACTAAGGCGTAGGCTATCCTTATTTTGCATGCTTGTCGATGTTCAAGAGAAATTGACTTGATTCAGGGTAAATTGTTCGAGAGAAAGTTTACCTCCTCTATAGTCTAGCCTATTCACTAATTTACATGTATTTTATATTAATTGTAATTACCCATTTGTCTACATTAGTCTATAATCAAATCACATCCCAAGAACCCGTCTCATTATTGTTATCTTTGTGTTATTTGCTGCTGCTGTAGTTGATAATTGAAAACCACAACCCCATTATTTGACATTCGTGTCACCCCTAACTTGAATTATATTTTTATTCGATAATGTCTATTCCTATGGCTGATTTGAACATATTCGTACTTTACTCTTGAATCTTAAACACGTACCACTGATGTGAGATTCGAACCCAACTCATTTAGTTGGGTTATTATACTGATTAACAACCGTTGACGCTTAGAATTGGATGAAGTTGCTTTGAAACGTTAATAATCAACAACCTAAAATTTAAAATCTTACAATAATTCAAGATTTCTAAAGTTCACAACTTAAAGTTCTAAAATCTCACAATAATTCAAGATTTCTAAAGTTCACAACCTAAAGTTCTCAAATCCTAAAATAATTCAAAATTTCTAAAGTTCACAACCTAAAGTTCTAAAATCTCACAATAATTCAAGTTCTCTAAAGTTCTAAAATCCTACAAAAATTCAAGTTTTCTAAAATTCATAACTTAAAGTTCTAAAATTCTACAATAAATTCAAGATTTCTAACGTTTCACAACCTAAAGTTCTAAAATCCTACAAAATTCAAGTTCTCTAAAGTTCACAACTTAAAGTTCTAAAATCCTACAATAATTCAAGATTTCTAACGTTCACAATCTTATAAAGTTTTAAAATCCTACAAAATTCAAGTTCTCTAAAGTTCACAACTTTAAGTTCTAAAATCATACAATAATTCAAGATTTATAAAGTTCACAACCTAAAGTTCTAAAATCCTACTATAATTCAAGATTGCTAACATTTACAATCTTATAAAGTTCTAAATACAATAATTCAAGATTTCTAAAGTTCACAACCTAAAGTTTAAAATCCTACAATAATTCAAGATTTCACAACTTAAAGTTCTAAAATCTCACAATAATTCAAGATTTCTAAAGTTCACAACCTAAATTTCTAAAATTCTACAATAATTCAAGATTTCTAAAGTTCAAAACCTAAAGTTTAAAATCCTACAATAATTCAAGACTTCTAAAGTTCACAACTTGAAGTTCTAAAATCCCACAATAATTCAAGATTTCTAAAGTTCACAACCTAAAGTTCTAAAATCCTACAATAATTCAAGATTTCTAAAGTTCACAACCTAATTAAAGTTCTAAAATCCTACAAAAATTCAAGTTCATATCTAATTTCTAGAATTTCTAAGTTCAAGAATTTCCAAGTTCAAGAATATAATTCAAGTAACCCAATTTTCAACAACAATATAATACATATAAGCACAAATACAACGGCAAATTAAAAAATTCAACCAATCTCTTACTTCTAGCTTCTAATTATTTGTTAGTTCTAACTTCTAATACTTAGTTTACAATCATATTTAAAAATCCCCAATTTTTCTAACTTCAACTTTCAAACTTACTAAATTCAAGAACTTCTAAGTTGGAAAATTCAACTAATCTAATTTCAACTTTCATATACTATCCAATATTATTCTAACTTCAAAGTAATCTAACTTTCATATACAATTGAATGTTTTTCTAACTTCAACCGTCAAACATACTAAATTCAAGAATTTCAAAGTTGGAAAATGCAACTTATCTAACTTCTAACTTTATAACTTCTAACTTCTAATTATTTGTTAGTTCTATCTTCTAATACTCAATTCACAATCAAATTAAAAAAAAAACCAAATTTAGAATAAAACCCTAAAATAAAAAATCTCCAATTCTCTACCTAGCTAACAATAATCAAATATACAAATTAACAATTGAATAACACAATTCATCAAACTAAAACAATATACCAATTTATAACAAATCAAATATTACTAGAATTGAAGAAAGCTAAAATTAAACCCTAACCTTAACAAGCTAAGGAAAAGAGGCAGTGGGGAAGATGGGTGGCGCCGCCGACGGGCAAGGCAGTGACAGGACTAATACTCAAGGAGAGAAGGGCGACGGCGGCGCAACAATTTGGTTTTAGAGAGAAGGAAGAGAAGAGAGAAGATAGAAGAGAGAAGAGAGAAGAGAGAGAAAGACAGATGAGAAAATGGGGGGAAAACCCGCTTTTTGGTTCAACATAATTTAAAAAAATCGACGGACAACGTCTCTTTGTCCGTCGCTTTTTAAAAAATATTTGACCAAAATTTTGACTAAAAAGCGACGGACTAAGAGACACTGTCCGTCGCTTTTTTAAAATGTTTGACTAGATATTTTGACCAAAAAGCGACGGACTAAG
>JAJOOH010024436.1:0-18792 GCA_029582605.1 Solanum gracilifrons | reverse complement strand
TATCAGTTTTTGTGATATTGAGTTTTTTATATTCCGGATATAATTTCTTTAATTTTCTTCTTATTTTTCTTATCTTTCTACTAGTATGTTTCTTTCTATGTTTCTCATTATCCATAGCTCTGATACCATTTTTCGGTGCGGAACTGGTAGTTGGTGAATTCATAAAAGTGGTAGTGTGGTAGATGGTAGTGTAGTAGGTGAGTATTTTAATTTAAATATTTTATTATTGCATTCTCTTGCTAAGTGTCCTAATCTTGATATCTCTTTAATGTTATTTTTTGGTAGTGCTAAATTCATGGTAAAATATAATAATATTTATTGTAATATTCTTTCGATAGTTGTTTTAATCTGAATATTTCTTTAATGTTCAATCCTAGCTAGAAGCAATCACTTGCCGAAACCTACACTTTATAAAAGAATTGAAGAAATATGGATTAGCACACAAAAATGTATTAACTATGATGACCATGCAAAAACATGCTTAAAAGGACATTTTGTTTGAAAGTCATGCTTTTATACCATTTTGGTAAATCTTTATGAACATTGATAAACGAGGCATAGTATAAGTCACAACCAACATACAAGTCACATTTTCACATTTGAACAAGATCACGTATAAACCTTTACCTTCACCTTGAGCTACCACCTCAAGTAACTCACAAGCTATACATTGTGCGATGTATGGGTAGCGTCCCATACCACCACCCACACTAAGGCACCACCTTAAGGTCACCAAAAGTGAACTTACCATTCTTCCTTTCCAACTTTACACTATAAAGCATATAGTTTTATGCTTAGGCAAAATGACACAACATTTATTTAATTAAAACCGGAAAAGACCCTTATGCCCCTAAAAATAACTACTAGAAGTGAACCACCGGATTTCGACTAATGGGCCATGGATGGAACTATGGCCCGTCCTGCACCCCGTCGTCTCTTGTCAGAGATTTTTGCCTTGACCCAAGACTCGTCGACCACTAACCGTGGTCACACCTACGGTCCGTAGGTCTGGTCGTGGTCCTGGCCATGACAAAATTTGGTGGCCTCTTCCACGGACATACCTACGGTTCGTGGCTTGACCCACAGGTCGTGGATGGCCTCCCTGCATAGCCCCTGTAAGTCTCAATTCTGCAACTTAGCCCCGTTTCGAATCCAGGGTGTTACATTATCTCCCCCTTGGTATCATTCTTCCTCGAATGAGATTCTAAGCATGTTTCTAGGTAGAAAGACTCAAGACTAGAAGCCCAGCATGCATGCAACGCATCTAAAAGCATAAAATTGAGGAGGAACTTCATCGCCAAGCTAAACATACTCAATGCACCTTAAGGAAGTAAGAACTACATCTAATAACCAAATATGCATGAAATTGTAAATTCCTTACTTTAAGGAGGTACTACCATCTCTAAACTCAAAAGTAATGCTCAACACAATCTCATGAAGCCTAAATGCAAATTCAATCTCAAAAAGCATAATATCAAGGAGGGGATCTCCACTCCAAATCAAGGCATGTTGTACAACTCATCTCATGGAGTCTATAAGCAACTGTCACGCCCCAAGAGCACCTCCCCCCTAGACGTGGCATGGAATAATTAACCCCGAAGGGGTCGCATACAATCTCTTAGCATACTCACAACATAAATTCATAGAAAGACGAGAGAATTTAAAACTTTCTTTAAACATAAACTCGAAAAAAAATTCGTAAAAGTGGAAGTCTTTCTAACGTTATTGTCTCAAACCATCTAATAAACCTAGAAGAAAATTCATTAGGACGCAGCCCATACAAAGTCTAAAACATCAAAAATGACGTAAAGGAACATAAAGGGTTCGTCTGCGAAGCTATGAAGACTCATCAATTCTTCACTTCTTCTAGAATCCTTGAGACTCTAACCTCCAATGCAAACTCAAGCCTCCAACCCTACATTTGGTTAGAATGTAGGCAATATGCGTTAGTACAAAATGTACCAAGTATGAAAGCTAACATACCAACATAAGATATCTCAAAATGGTTAGTCAACATAAGACATATTCATAAGAGAAAATAACATAATCATAACATAATTCCAACATAAGCATCATATCATGCCAAGTCAACATAAGACATACATAAGTTCATTCTTCAACCATTAGTCTTTCCGAATCAAGTGAACTACTTCACAAGCCACCTCCAAGTATACTTGTGCAGGGCCAAGGTAGCATCCCATAATACTACCTAAGCTAAGTACCTCTCTTAGGTCATTCTTGGTCATAGCCCACCTTCATAGTCAAGGCCTAGGTTCACATGTCATAAGAGTACTATACCCCTAAGTCACCTCAAGGCACACTTGTGCAATGCATGTGGGGTATTCCATCATACCACACACACTGAGCATATCCTTAAAGTGACTGTATTCATATTTACCACTCCTAGCTGTCACTATAGACTTACTTCATATTGACAAAGAACTATCAACTTAAGTCAATTATATCATGGAAGGTAACTATAGCAACTATCCAATCTAGACATACATCACATAAGAGTACACTTCATAAGTAGCTTCAAGTGATACTTGTGCCATGTATGAATGGCATCCCATACTATCATCCACAATAAGAACTTCTTTAGGCTAACTTGCTCAATGCTAACTATCTTTCATTCTAATCTATTAAAAGTAGCATACTACAATGCTAGACCTAACTACCATGGAAAAACATCATATCATACAGTCCAAGCTATCTAAGGAAGGATACAAGTATACCAACTTAGCCACCATGCAACTATTCAATAAGATGCAAGCTATCCATAGGGGAGTATGAATCCTCAACTCTAAGCTATCCTTAGGAGAGTATAATATCTCAATCCTAAGCTATCATGAAATAGTCTTGGCCTAACCAAGTCAAGCTACCATGAAGGCATTCTAGTCATGCTACTTCAAGCTAACCTTAGGAGAGCTTAATTCCTCAATCCCAAGCTACCATGCCTATACTAATGCAAAATACCATGAAAAGCATCCTACCAATGCTAGTTCAGGCTAACCTTAGGAGAACTTAATTCCTCAATCCCAAGCTACCGTGATATCTACTATCCCAATCTACATAATTCAACTATTCATGAAGGAATCATAAGACTCAACCTCAAGCTATTCTAGTCTAACAAGCATGATTCTTTTTAGGTGATTAACCTTTCACATTCTACATACATGCAAGGTAACTCATCATATTAAACTTATTCTATAATCTTTGGTAATCAACATTATGACTTCAAGTCCTACATTCAATCTTTACTTCAAAATCATCATACTAGTCTAAATTTCAAGGCACATTAGCCCTAATCCTTAGTCATAAGCCAATACTAAGTATAATTCATCAAAATTCCCAATTCTTAATTATTTCAATTCATATTCTATCATACATGCATAATTATAGTCAATTCATGATCTCATACTCACATCTTTGGATATACTCCATACATATCAACAGCCCAAGAAAATCTAACAAAAATCATCAATTTCTCATAAGAAGATAAAAACCCACATAGTTTGGAAATTAGGGTAAATCAAGGAATTCAAATAAATTATTCATAATATCATGAATCAACATCAATTTAACCATTTAGGAGTAGTATCCAACCATTTGGAATCATACCCACCTTAAAGCACATGCATTGGAAGTAACCCTACCTTATTGTGGTTCTTCTTCACAAATTAGGGGAAATTCTAATGGACTCTATGGGTGGAAGTACCCATAGATGAATATCTAAACATACCTTGATCAAAGCACTAGAACAAGCCTTTAGCAATAAACCTTTTGTTCTTGACCCTAGCTTCTTCTTCAATAGATGTTCTTCTTTGAGAGAGAAATATTGAGAGAGGATTGATTTGGGGTTTTAAATTGTGTCTAATCTAAAGTGACTTAAACCTAAGGGGTATATACTTAAAATAGTCTAAATAGGTTAATAAAATACATACAAAACGACACCCACTTAAACCTAGTCGAAAAGGGTTTTTACTTAATTGTCCTAAACTTGGCACCCCGTTCCAGGCACCACGGCCAGTTGGACGGTCCTTGAAGGGCACCACAGTCCGTGGTGGTCCCCGTGGTCCCTTGACCAGTAGCTCCCCCAACTTTCCAAGATCCTAAAACACTAAGGCACCTTCACGGGCATTTTGACGGGCCGTGGTCAAGCCAACAGCTCGTGAAATGCCTCGTGAACTTGGGGCATTGCCTTGGCCTCTTGGCCTGGCCTCCCAATTGTCTAAGGAATCTCGAAAGACCCCTTCACGAAACGTGGTCCACACTACTGGTCGTGAAGGTGGTCGTGATCCCTTGTGCACTGGCTGCCAAGGTTGGGCAGCTTTGGCCCTTTGGCTTAGGCTTGCCCTTTTGCCTTGGTAGTTGCCCTTCCCATGCACAACCAAACTATTAAAGGTCATCTAGGCTACTACGTCTAATACATGCCTTGACGTTCAACCACTAAACCCCTCATTCTAAACATATAAAGTTTCATATATGACTCCATTCTCCATACATCAAACCTTAGAACCCTAACCTTTGGCTCTAGTTTTGTCTACTAGTTTCCAGGGTGTTACAATATCTCCCCCTTGGGAACATTCGTCCTCGAATGACTTTATAAACACTTTTTAAAACGAAGAGACTCTAGACTAGCAGCCCATCATGCATGCACTATATCTACATGCACACTAACAACCAAGGAAACTTCAATTCCAAGCTAAACATACCTAATGCAACCCAAAATGCATAAAAGAGACATCTTACTTATTTCCAAGGAGGAACTAACATCTACTAGCTACAACATGCTCATCATAAATTCGTGGAGCCTAAAAATGAACATTGACTCAAGGATGCTACAACAATGAGGCAACACAATGCAATTAGATAAATTCTAACAAAACCTACACGACTTCATAAACATACATAAAGAAATCATAGCAACACAAAATAATGTAAAGACCTTATGGAATAGGCACACTATCTCCCCCTTGGGAGTAAGCCCACACATGCTTTTCTAAACATCAATCATAACAAGGACACATCAACTCCATCATAGCAAGTCATAAAAACAAGAAATCTGGAAATTTTCTAAAACATAAAAGAAGCACATACCGTAAAGGGACATGAGGAGATCACTCTTGATCATCCTTGGATTGGAGAGCATAAATCCTATTCCTCTTTGTAGGCTCATCATCCCTACCACTAGGGACAACTTGCTTACCCTCTCTTATAGTATCCTTTGCCTTTGGGCAATCTTTCTTCAGGTGGCCACTCTCACCACATCCATAGTAACCATCTCTAATGGCCAAACATTTACCCTCATGCCTCCTACCACACCTAGAACAAGTGGGCCATAGCATCTCATTACCTTTCCCATGTGGCCTAGGGGCAGACACCCTATCCTCCTTATACTTAAGATCATTAGAATAGCCTTGTCCGGAAAACTTTTGCTGATTCCTAGAACGATCATGTCCATCGGACCCATCATTTTCCACCCTAAACCTTTTTTTCTCCCTAGCCTTCTCGTTCTTGAGTTTTGAATCTTCAATTTGTTAGGAAAAATCCATGAGCCGTGAGATATCCATGTCATCAACAAGCATTGCCATACGACATTCTTCTTCTACTAGTTCGGACACCCCCGTCATGAACCTATTCATCAAATCCCTAGGACGTGCTACGAAAGATGGAGCATACTTAAGCAAAATAGTGAACTTCAAGGCATACTCATTGACACTCATATTTCCTTGCTTAAGATTTATGAATTCCTCCAACTTAGCCTCCCTCAACTCCCAAGGAAAGAACCTATCAAGGAAAGCCAACTTAAAAGTCTCCCACTTTATAGGACCCTCCCCTACCAGCGTAGAATCTTTCCATTGCTCATACCAAATTTGGGCCACATCTTTCAATGGATAAGCGGCTAATTCCGTTTTTTCTCTAGAAGTTACCCCTATGATAGCAAGGGTCTTATAAACCTCTTTATATGAACCCATTTGTATCATCTTGCACCTTGGAGCCACTAAACTCTGGTGGGTTCATCCTCAAGAACTTCCTAATCCTAAGCACACATTCCTCCTATAGGGTTTGCCGGAGCGACCACCTCTCTATTGACTTGTGCCGTCAAGGCTTGAGCCAACAAATTCATAGAAGCCCTAATCTCCGCTAGAGTGACATTCCCAATTGGAGGGTCATTAGGACCTTGAGGAGGAAGTTGATTTGGAAAATGGGGAGGAATCTCTTGATCCCCATTGTCTTCTCCTTCCCTTCTAGCATTTGCCCTAGTGTTAGCCATAACCTGGAAAAATCATAGGCAAACATTAGAAAAGGGCCTACTAAAGCCAAACTCTATGGCACGACTAAGAGAATGAAAAAGTGAGACTTTTTTCCTAAGGTTCACATAGCCTCCTATTAATAGATGTGTCGTGGCTCACATCGATGAAAAGGCTCTACTAGACGTAGTTTGAGACATCGTAAAATTTTCCCAAAACCTTATGCTCTGATACCAAGTTTGTTACGTCCCGAGAGCACCCCCTGGACGTGACATGGTGTACTTGATCCCGAAGGGGTCGCATACAAGCCCTTAGCATACTCATAACATAAAGTCATAGAAAGACAAGAGAATTTAAACATTCTTTAAACATAAACTCGAAAACATTTCGTCAAAGCAGATATCTTTCTAACATCATTATCTCAAACCATCTAATAAACCTTGAATAAAATTCATTGGGACGCGGCCCATACAAAGTCTAAAATATAGAAAATGACATAAAGGAACATAAAGGGTTCGTCTTCGAAGCTATGAAGACTCATCAATTCTTCGCTTCTTCTAGAATCCTTGAAACTCTAACCTCCAATGCAAACTCAAGCCTACAACCCTACATTTGGTTAGAATCTAGGCAATATACGTTAGTACAAAATGTACCAAGTATGAAAGCTAACATACCAACATAAGATATCTCAAAATGGTTAGTTAACATAAGACATAATCATAAGAGAAAATAACAAAATCATAACATAATTCCAATATAAGCATCATATCATGTCAAGTTATAATACGACCTATATAGGTTCATTCTTCAACCATTAGTCTTTCCTAATCAAGTGAACTACTTCACAAGCCACCTCCAAGTATATTTCTGCAAGGCCTAGGAAGCTTCCCATAATACTACATATGCTAAGTACCTCTCTTAGGTCATTCTTGGTCAAAGTCCACCTTCATAGTCAAGGCCTAGGTTCACATGTCATAAGAGTACTATACCCCTAAATCACCTCAAGGCACACTTGGCAATGCATGTGGGGCATCCCATAATACTACACACACTAAGCATATCCTTTAATTCACCGTATTCATATTTACCATTTCTAAGTGTCACTATAGACTTACTTCATATTGACAAGAAACTATCAACTTAAGTCAATTATATCATGAAGGAAACTATAAAACCTATCCAAGCTAGACATACATCACATAAGAGGACACTTCATAAGTAGCTTCAAGTCATACTTGTGCCATGTATGAATGGCATCCCATACTACCATCCACACTAAGAACTTCTTTAGGCTAAATTGCTCAATGCTAACTGTTTTTCATTCTAATCTATTAAGAGTAGCATACTACCATGCTAGACCTAACTACCATGGAAAAACATCATATCATACAATCCAAGCTATCTAAGGAAGGATACAAGTACCCCAACCTAGCCACCATGCAACCATTCAATAAAATGCAAGCTATCGATGGGGGAGTCTGAATTCTCAACCTTAAGCTATCCTTAGGAGAGTATAATATCTCAATCCCAAGCTATCATGAAATGATCTTTCCCTAACCAATTCAGCTACCATGAAGGCATTCTAGTCATGCTACTTCAAGCTAACCTTAGGAGAACTTAATTCCTCAATCCCAAGCTACCATGCTTATACTAAAGCAAGCTACCAAGTAAAGCATCCTACCAATGCTAGTTGAAGCTAACCTTAGGAGAGCTTAATTCCTCAATACTAAGCTACCATGAGATCTACCATCCCAAGCTACATAATTCAACTATCCATGAAGGAATTGTAAGACTCAACCTCAAGCTATTCTAGTCTAACAAGCTTAATTCATTTTAGGTGATTAACCTTTCATATTCTAAATACATGCAAGCTAACTCATCATATTAAACTTATTCTATAAGCCCTAGTGATCAACATTATGACTTCAAGTCCTACATTCAATCTTTACTTCACAATCATCATACTAGTCTAGATTTCAAGGCACATTAGCCCTAAGCCTTGGTCATAAGGTAATACTAAGCGTAATTCATCAAAAGTCCCAATTCTTAATAATTTCAATTCATATTCTAACATACATGCATAAGTATAGTCAATTAAAGATCTCATATTCAAATCCTTGGATATACTCCATACATATCAACAACCGAAGAGAATCTAACAACAATTATCAATTCGTCATCAAAAGATCTAAATCCACATACTTTAGAAATTAAGTTAAATCAAGGAATTCACATAAATTCTTCATAATATCATGAATCAACATCAATTTAATCATATATGAGTAGTATCCAACTGTTTGGAATTATACCCACCTAAAACCCCTGCATTGGAAGTAACCCTACCTTCATTGGGGTTCTTCTTCACAAATTAGGGAAAATTCTTTGATCAAAGCCCTAGCACAAGCCTTTAGCAATAAACCCTTTGTTCCTGACCCTAGCTTCAACCCTAGCTTCTTCTCCAATGGATGTTCTTCTTTGAGAGAGAAATATTTGAGAAAGGAGTGATTTGGGGTTTTAAATTGAGTCTAATCTAAAGTGACTTAAAACTAAGAGGTATATAGTTAAAATAATCTAAATTGGTTAATAAAATACATACAAAATGAACCCCACTTAAACCTAGTCGAATAGGATTTTTACTTAATTGTCCTCAACTTGGCAGCCCCGTCCCAGCACCACGGCCAGTTGGACAGTCCTTGAAGGGCACCACGGTCCGTGGTGGTGCCCGTGGTCCCTTTATCAGTAGCTCCCCCAACTTTCCAAGACCCTAAAACACTAAGGCACCTTCACGGGCACTTTGATGGGCCGTGGTCAAGCCAACGGCTCGTGAAGTGCCTCGTTAACATGAGGCATTGACTTGGCCTCTTGGCCTGGCCTCCCAAGCGTCTAAGGCATCTCCAAGGACCCCTTCATGGACCGTGGTCCACACCACTGCTCATGAAGGTGGTCGTGAACCCTTGGGCAGTGGCTGCCAAGGTTGGGCAGCTTTGGCCCTTGGGGTTAGGCTTCCCCAAAAGCCTTGGTAGTTGCCCTTCCCATACACAACCAAACTCTTAAAGGTCATCTAGGTTACTAGGTCTAATACATACCTTGATGTTCAACCACTAAACCCGTCATTCTAAACACATAATGTCTCATCTATGACTCCATTTCCCATACATCAAACCTTAGAACCCTAACTTGTGGCTCAAGTTTTGTCTACTAGTTTTCGGGTGTTACAGCAACTCATACTCAATACTCAACAACATGTGGCAAATGGTTCAAATAAACCATTTTCCTTTAAAACTTGAGCTTTTTCATGAACATGCAAATTTAAGGATATTATGGAAACATATAAAACACACATGACTTCAAACATAAGCAAACCAAGAGGAACTCATTACCTCAAACTTGAATAGGAGGAAAAAGATGAGAATATCGGGACATCATATCGGCCTCAGCCTCCCAAGTAGCACCCTCTACTAGATGGTTTCTCCATAGCACCTTAACGGAAGCTACCTTTTTATTCCTCAATCTCTTAACTTGCCGGTCTAAGATCTCAACCGGAACTTCTTCATAAGAAATGTTCTCTTTCACTTCTAAACCTTCAAGGGGAATTACAGATGTCGAATATCCAACACACTTTTTCAACATAGAAACATGGAAAATCGAATGCACTGACGCCAACTCATTTGGAAAATCAAGCTCATATGCAACCTTACCAACACGTCTCAAAATTTTATATAGGCCTACAAAATGAGACTAAGCTTCCCTTTCTTACCAAACCTCATTACACCCTTCATGGGTGAGATTTTCAAGTAAACCCAATCATGCACATCAAATTCAAGGTCTCTCCTTTTAACATCAGCGTAAGACTTTTGTCGATTTTAGGCCGTTTTCAACCTCTCTCTTCTGAGTCGAATCTTCTATATAGCCTCATGAACTAACTCGGGCCCTATCAATGCAACCTCACCCACCTCAAAACATTTGATAGGCGATCTGCATCTCCTACCAAAGAGCCTCAAACGGAGCCATACCAATACTCTCGAATGGTAGCTATTATTATAGGCAAATTCAATCAACATGTATTCCAATTTCCCTTAAAATCTTTCACGCAACCCTCAACATGTATTCAAATGTTTGGATTGTTCTTTCCGCTTGCCCATCGGTTTAGGGGTGAAAAGTTGTGCTTAGCTTTAGTGCCAAGACCCTTTTGGAACGACTTCCAAAACTATGAAGTAAATTGAGTATCTCTATCAGAGATAATGGACAAGGGCACTCCATGCAACCTTAGTATCTCTGTCAAGTATAACTTATCATAATCTTCAGCTGTATAAGAAATCTTGACGGAAACGAAATGGGACAACTAATTCATTCAGTCAACTATAACCCAAATCGAATCATATTGATGCTGAGTCCATGGAAACCCTACTATGAAGGCCATAGTAAAATCTCCCCACTTCCAAGTAAGAATGCTAATATCTTGGGATAAACCTCCCGGATTCTAATGCTCAACCTTTACTTGTTGGAATTTCAGACACTTGGCCACAAATCCTATAATATTTTTCTTCATCCCATTCCACCAATAGATCTCCTGTAAATAATGGTACATCTTGGTGGCTTCTAGGTGAATATAATACCGAGAACTATGGGCTTCAGATAAAATTTGTTCCCTTAAGGTATCAACATTCGGAACACATAAATGAACTTGGTACATTATGATACTATCTCCCCCTTCGGAGAAAACCTCCACAGACTTCTTTAGTACCACTTCTTTCAATTCTACTAAGGTCAGATAAAGACATTTTTTTCTTTAACATTGCCCATGAAAGACAATTCGAAACCATTATGGACCATAATACCACCCTTGGTGGAATCCACAGGTTGAACTTCCGATCGGACCAACCTATGAACATCTCAAACCAACTTTTTTTTTCATCATCAACATGTGCAACACTACCCATGGACAACCGATTGAGGGCATCCGCCACCACATTTTCCTTACAGGGGTGATAGAGAATATCATAGTCTTTCAATAATTCAAGCCACCTTCTTTGGAGAAGATTTAGATCTTTCTGGGTAAACACATATTGCAAGCTTTTGTAATCAGTAAGCACATCAACATGGACCCCATACAAATAATGCCTCAAAATCATTAAGATAAATACCACTGACGCTAATTCAAGGTCGTGAGTAGGATAGGTATTCTCATGAACCTTTAGATGCCTTGAAGCATATGCAATCATCTTACAATTTTGCATAAGCACACATCCCAAACCCACTTTAGAGGCATCACAATATACCACAAAGCCATTCGTACCTTCCGGTAAGGTCAATAGCAGAACGGAAATAATTCTATCTTTCAACTCTTGGAAACTTTTCTCACAAGCTTCCGACCACGGGAACTTGTCCTTCTTTTGGGTCAAAGCTGTCAAAGGAGAAGCAATGGAGGAAAATCCCTCAACAAACCTTCTATAATAACCGGCCAAACCCAAGAAGCTTCTAATATATGTCGGTGATAGAGGTCTAGACCAACTCTTGACCGCATATGTTTTCTTTGGATCTATCTCAATACCCTTGCTTGAAACTATATGGCCAACGAAAGCTACGAACCTTAACCAAAACTCACACTTACTAAACTTTGCATAGAGTCGTTGGTCTTTGAGAATTTGCAACATAATCCTCAAATGATCAATATGTTCATTCTCACTTCTCGAGTAGATCAAAATATCATCAATGAATACATTCACGAACATATCGAGGTATTGTCTAAACACCCTATTCATCATGTCCATAAACGTCATCGGGGCATTAGTAAAACCAAAGGACATCACCAAAAACTCAAAATGACCATATTGGGTTTAAAAAGCTGTTTCTGGAATATCTTCCTCTTTCACTCTCAATCGGTGATAACCCGACCGTAGATCAATTTTAGAAAATAACTTGCCCCTTGAGGTTGATACTTGTACTTGATGGTTACCTTGTTCAACTGACGATAATCAATACACATACGGAGTGAACCGTCTTTCTTCTTAACAAACAAAATCGGAGCATCCCATTGAGAGATACTCGGTCGGATGAACCCCTTATCTAATAAGTCCTTTAACTCATCCTTCAATTCCTTAATTTCCGTTGTGTCATTCTATAAGGAGGAATAAAGATAGGTTAGTTATCGGGGAGAAGATCAATCCCAAAGTCTATTTCCCTTTCGGGAGGAACACCGGATTAATCATTGGGAAAGCCTTCCAGAAACTCTTTTACAACAGGTACCGACTCAAGAACATGAGTTTCGGACTCCACATCCCTCACCCTCACTATATTGTATACACGACACTTCAAAATCATTTTCCTATCTTTTAGGTAAGAAAAAAATTGACCTCTAGGCATAGAATTCCCCCCCTTCCACTCAAGGATAGCTCATTTGGGAATTGAAATTTGACCACTCTAGTCCTACAATCAATAGAGGCATAAAGAGAATGCAGCAATTCCATACCCAAGACGACATCAAAATCTATCATATCAAGTTCTATCAAATCAACCAAGGTAACTCTATGGGACAAGGAAATGGGATATCTTCTAAAAACCCTCTTAGCCACCACAGAATCACCAACAGGCGTAGAGATAGAAAAAGGCTCTAACAATATATCGGAAAGCATATCAAATCTAATAGCTACATAAGGAGTCACAAATGACAAAGTAGCACCCGGATCAAGCAAAGAATACACATCATATTGAAAGACTTTTAACATACTCGTCACCACATCCAGGGAGCTCTCTTGGTCACCTCTAGTTTGGAGAGCATAGAAACGGTTTTTCTTAGGAGCATTCCCACCAGAACCACTTGGACCGAATGAAGGGTAGGGTCGACACCTACGACGAGTATCTCCCTCATTTCTAGTAATCGAAGGACAATCCATTATTTTATGATCCATTTTACCACACCGGAAACAAGCATTAAAGCCCGCTAGACACTTCCCTTCATGATTTCTCCCATATTTAGCACAAGTAGGCATCAAAGATTTACCTCTATCTCCTTGGGGTTTAAGGTTAGACAACCTTTCATTTCTTGGCCTCGGATGAGCATTTTTGGAACCTTGCTGATATATAGTGAATTTACGATATTTTTAATACATTTCACTTAAGATTTGTGTGTGTCTAGGGCCATTTGGTATAAGAATAAATGTGTTTTGTATCATGTTTTCAGGAAATAGGCTTGGATGTGAAAGTAGGAGATGACAGCTAAAAAATCTGCAGAAGGAGCAACCCACGAAGGTGACCTACGGACCATAGGTCCAGTCAAGGTCCATCGATGGGTGGCGTAGATGGAGCATTAGGGAAGTTTGACCAAGTGTTGAACTACGGATGCAAGTGACGAATCATAGGTCGACCCACGTACCGTCCTACACATCCATCGAATGTTTCAGAGAAGTTGAAGTTCCAGTAACTAGTGAAATTCTTAAGTGTAGAGCCACAGAAGAGGACCCATACGGTCCATTCTACACGTCATTCATTTGTATCGAGAGTGAAGGTTCCAGCCTCTGTAAGAAAAAAGTCTAAGTGTTGACCTACGGAGGGGACCTACGGACCGTAGGTCAACTCACGGTCCGTAGGTCGAAGTTGTCGAATCAAGCCGCATCCATAAAGTTTATTTCCTTATTATGTTTCATTTTTGTGTAGGACAAGTTTTTCTATAAATAGGGTATGTAAACCTCTTTTTTGGGGGTTAGACATTATTGTTTACTTTTAGTTCTTGATATTTTCTTGGGAATTAACTTGCAAACTTTAGCAGTTTGATTTCTAGATTTTAGTTTATAAGATTTTTGCTTTGAATTTCAATTGGAGATTATGTGTTTCTTCCTTTCAGTACATAAGTTCATGAATTCTTCTTCTAAAAATATGAATTGTGTTCTTTCAAGCATGAGTAGCTAAATCCACAACTAGGGTTTTGGAAACCATGAGCGGTTAACAACGTATGAATAATAACTAAGTAATTTTTAATAGTGTTGATGCATGCATTGGTAATTCTTTCGCTTAGAAGTCTTTTTAATGAGTGCACGCGTTAGAACTCGCCTTGTTGCTACTTTCTGGACCAAGGAGGTAGTTAATAAGAAAAGAATTATCAACAGAGATTTTGTGTGATACTATCTAATGGTTTAGTTTCAATTGGTATGTGGGTGAAAACTAAGTCATACATTAATGTGATGTCTAATCTGAGGTAAAGGTAAGGGTTAGTAAATTATACACACGTAGCCGGACCAAGGTACGGAGTGAAATTCCCTACTTTGAGGACCAATCACTTAAGGATACATATCTTACAACTTTGCATGTGATACAAAGGACATTTTTGTTTGAAAGTCATGCTTGTATGCCATTTTGATAAAACTTCATGAACAATAGTAATAGAGGCATAATATAAGTCACAACCAACATTCAAGTCATATTTTTACATTTGAACATAATCAACATATAAACCATTACCTTCACATTAAGCCTTCACCTCAAGTAACCCTCAAGCTACACTTTGTACAATGTATGGATTGCGCCCCATACCACCATACACACTAAAGTGCCACCTTAAGGTCACTAAAAGTGAACTTACCATTCATCCTTTCCATCCTTACACCATATTCATTCATAAGAGACATAACATTACATAAGTCATATAATCACATTAAGGACCAACATCTAAGATAACTCTAAGTCATACTTGTGCAATGTATGAGTAGCATCCCATATTACCACTCATACTAAGTACTCCCTTGAAGTAACCATAGACAAAGCACATTCATACTCATCAAATCATAGCATGCATCTTCACATTAAACATATAAGCATTTAAGTCACCCATTCTTCATTAGCTTCATTACAAACACATTTGTTCATTAGACATTAGACCAACATCATCATTAGCCACATCATAAGAGCCCATTTATTTCATTAACATTATAAAGGAACACACCATGACCCCTCTCAAAGCCTACTTGTTAAATGCATAGATGACGTCCCATACCACCACCCACACTAAGTAGTGCATTCTTGAGAAGCCATAGTTCATTAACATTCTTGTAGGGGTAAGCCTTAACCGACATAGACCATGTGAGAAATTCATGGAATCCCTGTGTCACCCTAACCGGAAAAAGGGATTCCAACTTGCGTAAGGTAGAACCATTTTTTTAGCTTAAGTAAATCCACTAGCTAGACCTATGTGGGCACATAGTTATCGGATAGGGAGATTGCTACTAGATACCCTGCCTCAACTCACGGATGAGAATACATCTCAAGAGGTTGCTACTAGACACTCCGCCTCAACTCACGGATGAGCATCCACCCCAATTCATATCCACTCCGTGCTTAGCTTTATTCCCCACAGAGTACTTAACATTCGTTATTATGGGATGAGAGATTGTTCTTACATACCCCCGCCTCAACTCATGGATGAGTATCCATCTCAAACCCAACATTGATTCATTGGAAAGCTCATAGATTCAAAGATGAAAATAGCCCTTCACCTAGGAATCCCATATTGTGAGAAAGTCCTTTCACAAGATGTCATTATCATTCATTAGAGTACAATTGAGGATAGCTTTTCAAATACTATTTCATCATTAACATAATAACAAAACTTCATTCCTTATACATTCATGAGTGTGTGTGAGCATGTGAGAATAACATTTCACATAATTATCGTCATTCATACAATTGCCTTCTAAACATGATCATAACACATCCATAGTAATCACAAACATATACTTCATTTCATAATCATATGAAGTAATTAAACACCTCCACCTTTCAAGTGGATCAATAGGTCAAGCACAATTCTACTACAAGTAATTTAATCATAACTTGCCCTTTCAAGGCCATGATCACAAATCATCAACTCACCAACAATTCACCATAATTAAGGCATAGAGAATGATACAATTCAATAACCCAAAGCAATTTAGATATATTCCATGCATAAGCTTTCATAATCATCAAACCTACTTCATAAAGGCACAATTTAGGAATTGAGAGAATTCATGGGTTCATAGAGTATTTTCATCATAAATCATCAATTAAACACTAATACAATCATAATTTGTCATTAGAAACCATTTGAAAATGTTTGATGAAAGAACCCAGGAGATTGAGTAAAACCCTAGGTTTTTCATAACTTGAAATCATCTGTGAATTGGCTCCTTGACTGAAAAGTTAGACAAGGATGAAGACTACCATACCTTGCTATTGAATCCCCACGAAATTTGTGGAAGAAACACCTTCAAATCACCAAACCCTAGCTTTAATGGCTCACTTCTTCTTTTTCTTTAATGGAGGATTTCTAGTGAGAGAAATATTTGGGAGGAGGTGGGTCTTCTTTTAATTCTATTTGGAGTGACTTAATTGAAGGGATTCAAGTCTAAAAAGGTTATATACTTACTAGGAAAGGAATAGAATAATGAGGACCTAGCTTTGGAAAACAACTAAGGACCCACAAAGTTTAAACTTAAAAATCTACAACTTACCCGTCTAAGCACGCCCTTTGAACCTCATGGATCGCCAAGGGCACTAGGCAACTCGCCAAGTGGACCCTTGGCTCGCCCAATTTTCCAGTGAACTCACTAAATGGGCAGATCATTAGGCGATCTAAGGGACCAATGGGCGATTCGCCAACCTGCTTGGCGAACTACGACTTAGCTCTCCCTTTGTTCCAGAACCTAGGCCAATGGGATAGACCACTAGGCGATCACAAGGGCATAAGGGTGACTCGCCCAACCCTTTGGGCGATCAAGTATCCCCATCGCCAAAAGGTCCCTCAATAAACATGGCTTCTTTCACTCTATCTTGCTAGCCTAGGCCCTTCCTTGCACCCAAGGCATCCTCCGTGCTCAATTAAGGTCTAAAATAGCCTAGACATCAACTTAAGATCACACTAACCCACACGATGAGGCTCTAGTTCAACCTATTATTTTCCAGGTCGTTATAGTAAGTATCACTATAACTAACAAGAACAAAATTCAACTTAACTAAAAATTCTCAAGTAACACCACTCCTCGGCAGCGGCGCTATTTTGATTGAATAATGCTATCAAAGACACTTCATCCAATACTAAGTGTCAACAATCGTTATGTAGTAATACAACCGAACTACTGAGTTGGGTTCGAGTCCCAAGGGAGTGGTATGTAGATGAGAATTATTAGGCAAGTAAAAATATGTTCTAGTCAATCATAGCTAAAAACATTTACTAATAGTAACATAATTTTATTCAAGGGTGACACAAGTGTCAATTATTGAGGGGGATTTGTAATTATCAACTAAGACAGTAATTAACACGAAAATGTGAATATGGAGACGGGATTCTTGGGATGTGATTTGGATTATGGGCTAGGGTAAACAACCGGATAATTGAAATCAATAGTAAATAGCTGTAAACCGGTGAATAAGCTAGACTTTAGTGGGGATAAACTTTCTCTAGAACAATTTATCCCGAATCAAATTGGTTTCTCTCGAACACCAACAAGCAGCAATTAAGACCAACCTTCGCCTTAGTCCATTCACTCTCTCGAGCTGAATGAGTGGAAAAGGGTTTAGGATTCACTCTCATGAGTTGAACCCATGACAACCCTGTACCCACAGACCATCGAATCAGTAATTTTGGTTTTAAAACCTTTCTCTCGAGCAAGCCAAAAACACGAAGTTAAGATTGTATTTGCAACTACAGTGCCATTAAATTCAACAACAATTACTGATCGAAATGACCTTTTAACAGCAAATAAACTACTAACAAGCAATACCCAGCAGTTAAATCAACCCATAATAACCTAATCACACCCCAAGAATTAGGGTTTTAGCAAGACATAGTAAAAAAATAAAAATTGTTACCGAGTTGTGTTTCCATCAACTAGGTAGGATTGATATAGTCTTTATAAAGGTCTAAGATGAAGAATATTCAACACCCACTTCCAATTTCTTAGAAATGGAAATCTTCAAAGCTAAGGAAATTGTCTCCAAAACTCAGTTCTAAGCTCTCAACTTGAAAACTGAATAATAATACTGATAAAACTGAAATTTCATTCTAAACTAAGAATTTAAAAACATATTTATAATCGCCCAAAAATGTGTTGCGAAGGACCAGTTGCGCAGCTAGTAGAGATCGCCGATCCACTCGGTGATTCGCCCTTTGGTCATTTTCATCGCCTTTCTGCTTTGGCCTTCAGCATCTTCAAGTTCTATAACTTTGGGTGATGAAGTACTGCTTCGGAAAACCGTTCAGCAACTCGCCGACTATGCCTTTCTATCGCCGACTTGATTTTTTCCTTCAGTGCTTGGCACACTGGAACATTAGGCGAGACCAAGTCCCTTCTACAATTCGCCCAATGGTTTAGGCGATCCTCATGCCTTCTTTTATTCGTTCTTTCAGCTGCCTTGTTCCTTTTTTGCTTAATAGTGTCCATACTTGGTTTCTAAATCCAAATACCTGAAATTCAAGGATTTACATCAGTTATTGGAACAAAATATACATTTAAGGACACTAAATCTATTAATATAAAGCCCTAAATGAGTCCAAATTGTGGACTCATCA
>JAJOOH010024435.1:0-13291 GCA_029582605.1 Solanum gracilifrons | reverse complement strand
ATGAAACAATTACTTAAGTGAAGAACAAATAACTTTGTAATAATTTATTATGCGATTTTACAATTTTTGTTTATTTGATAAGATTGAATAAACAATTGGGGCTATTTTAATAGTTTTACAACTTATGGGATTTTTATGTTTATCAGAAAATATACAACACAAAAATTCCATATCGCATGTCCAAACAAACCTTCAATTTCATCTCATGATTCCATATCATGATACCATATCATGATTCCATATCATGATACCATATCGCATGGCCAAACGGGCCCTTAGTGTTATGTGTTGGGCCTCTCTGAAATGTAAATGTGTGTTTATTTTCCTGTGTTGAATTTGTAGTCTTGCTTATTGCCTAAATCGCAGATTTCCCAATTTTTTCCTGCTTAAACTTGATCAATTCTTATTGGGTTGAGTTTTGTAGTTGTTGGGTCTAGTCGGGTGAAGTCTAAGTAACCCGCATTTGTGCCAAATGACATGTTTTGCCCAATGATGGAGCAGTTGACATCATTCTTAAGGGAAAAAGTCATCAAATGGCTAAATTTGGTAAAACCGGGAGAAGTGTGAATATCTTGGGGGCATGGGTGTAATGGGTCCTAGTTTAACTGAAGGTGTGCCTGTTTTGATTTTGTTTTCGAGGGATGCGGAGTTGAATTTTTGAAGTTGGGTTGAAAGTAGGCATGTTGGGTCGTTTGGCGAGTTGGGTCGAGCTCGCCGAACCACTCGGCCGTTCGCCGAATACCCCTAGATCTCCTTTAATTTCATGCTAAATTTGGAGTTTAGATTCTGTAACTTTCGGTGAAAAGCCTAAGTTCGCCTAGTACACTTGGCGACTCACCGATTGTCTTGCTTGATCTCCCTTCTTGCGCCCCTAACCCCTAAAATGCACTGGAACTTTCGACAGGCTAGCCCTTGCTCGTTGGAAGCTGTCAGTGATTAGACGAAAGGCCCCTCCCATCGCCGACATGCCAATTTTTCTGGGAATTTTGAGCCAATCCTTTAGTCGATCCTAACCTGGCTCGCCAAAGCGATTCGGTTCGGCGAGTCTGTCTGCAACATGATTTATGTGCTTTTGCTTGACTTATTTCTAACTTTTTCTCTAATGTTTTTGCAGACATGGCTAGAACCAATCTTGACATGCCTCATCGTAAAAGAACACAGAGCATGGTGATAAATGAAGGGGGAGCCAATCCTCCTAAAAAGGGAAGGAAAGATCCTCCAAAGGGAGGAAAAGGTAAAGGCAAGAGTTCTGTATCTAAGACTCCGGAGCACAACTCCAGCAGTGATGGAGAGTCCTTTGACTCCCAAGCTATATTATCTGAGATGGAGGATGACCAGCCATTACAGTCTAGGCGAGCAGAGATCCGTGCTAGTGATGGAGAGTCTTTTGACTCCCAAGCTATATTATCCTAGCTGGAGGATGACCAGCCATTACAGTCTAGGTGAGCGGAGATCCGTGCTAGGTTTCGCCTTGACTCATTTAGAGCTCCAGTAGCCACCCCAGCAGCAGATACAGTGCCAGCTCTAGCACCTCATGTGGCTCCAATGCCACCAGTGGTCCCTTCTCCCAGGCTACTCAACAGATTAAAAATTTATGGGTTGCGGACTATTCTGGAGGAGACGCTATTTTCTACAAAGGGCCTTGAGGGCAGATACTCTGGGGTGAGATAGACACTCCAATATCATCGCTTTGAGCAGTTTACCAGGCCCCGAGGCCCCTATAGTCCTACTTGGGTGCAGGAGTTTCACTCAGCGTATGGTGACCTGGTTTCTAAGAGGAAAAAGAAGGCTAGTACATTCAGACCAGTGGGGTCCATCATGGTACAGGGGACAATAGTGCACTGTGGCCGTGATCACATCAAAGCGGTACTTGACAGAGGGTCAAACTTTGACTACCCCAATCTGGCTACCACTACAACATAATTCGATGAGCTCAAGGGATGGCTGGCTCCCCTTATCTCAGACAGCACTCCAAGGTAGATTGAGGTAGGAGTCCCGATCGAGAAGAAGGACTTGAGTGTAGTTGTACGATATTGGTTTGGATTCATCAGCAGCTCCATTATGCCATCCCAGAATGAGTCCATTCACCTCCATCCTAAGGCGGACTGCCTCAGGTCGATTATGTCTAAGAAGAGCATTGACATAGGGATTATCATAGAGTAGGATATGGCCATGAGGGCCAAGCAGAGACAGACATCCCTTCTCCTCCCAATGCTGATTACAGAGTTGTGTCGGCGTGCCGGAGTTCCTCGAGATGCGACGAGACATATTGAGGTTACTCCTTCATCCTTCACTAATATCTGGTGTATAGAGGTGGAGTACACTCAAGAGGATGCCGATAGGAAGAGATCAACTCTGGTGGATACATCTCCGGAGGTGGACGTTGACTCTATACCTGCAATGGTATCTTTGGCTACTTCTGCCCCCGGGCCTTCAGGTGCATCTTCTTCCACTTCTTCCTCCCAGTCACCTGGTACTTCCACCTCTTCCCAGCTAGTCAGGATCACTCAAGCTATGATCCTGAAGATGGGGCACTTGGCCCATTCAGCTGATGTGAGGGCTACCCAATTAGAGGCGGCAGTCCCATGGATGATCGAGAGTGCTATCCTAGCTATACTGACCCCCTTATGAGGATCTATTGACACTCTCACTATGAGAGTTGAGGCTTGTGAAAGTAGACAGGGGGAAACTTCAGAGGTGACGTCTTTGAAATATGGTTGCATATTTGCGGACTGCTTGAAGTCCAAAGACTGCACTTCACTATTGGAGGCAGCGGATGATGTGGATCTCCCAACGACTTCTGAGATTCCTTCGGCCACCATCGGAGACGTATAGCGGGATGACATAGCTACTGATGAGTCGAAAGCAGAGACCGACGAGAAGCATATAGAGGTGTGGGAAGAGAGCATATATGGAGTCTTGTCGGATCTGGAGGAAATGATTGTACAGTCGGTGATCCAAACATCGCTAACAGAGACGTCCATGGCAGCCCCTAGTGGATCTGGCACTGTTGATGTGACTCCAGGCACTGATGTCCAAGATTCGGGATGCACCGGGCATTGATGCCCCGACAGATGGAGCGACTGTTTAAACATGACTTTTCTTTACCTCCCTCTCTGTCATCTTTATTTACTTTTTGGATATTTTGTGTTTATTGCATTTGAAGACAAATGGTTTTTTGTTTCTGGTGGGGTGAGGTATTTTTATACCCACTTCTTGTGATCAGTATTTTGTTTATACATTGGGTTTTGTGCTGAAACTGATGTTTTTAATACTATTTTATGGATGTTTAAGCTTGTGGTTCTTGTTTTAATTGCAAATGGTTTTCGGACCCTTCTAAAAAAAATTCCACATTTTCTGATTGTGTAATTAATTGTGACTGTTCTTGTACAAATTTAAGTGTCGGTTGTGATCAATACCGATGACTTGAATAGTGCTCTCAATCGAAGAAATATGAATGTGCGGCTACGATGAGGCCAAATGAAGTTGCATAGACAATATGTGAACTGTTTGCATCTCGTTGTAACTAGCCGATTATCAAATTGAGTCTCTTGTGATGAACATTGCACACTAGCGAAAGTGTGAAGTCTTGTTTGACATTAGTGTCAATGCCTTGTGTGATGAGCTTACCATGAACCATGTGTGATGACACCTAGAATTTGCCCCGTTGGTCCGATTGACTAAGTGATGCAAGCTCTTGAAATGATCTTAGGCAACAATTTTAAAGAGTGAAACAATTTAACATTATACCTCTTTTGTGGCAAACCTTGTGAGTGTGTGAACTATGTTTAACCCCTTTGAGCCTTGGCTTTTTCTTGGAAGAAACTTGATGCAAATACGACCTCTCTTTATCCCTTCACCCATAATCCTTGTGAATTGTAGTTTGTTTGAATAGCCAACTTAGGCCAAAAGCCTAAGTTGGGGGTGTGGTGGAAAGAGAAGATAAATCAAGAAATGCAAAAGAATCCCCCTTGATCCATGGTTTTGAGAAAGATGGAACCCCTCCTTACAAAAAAAATCAAAAAAGGAGAAAAAGAAAAGATGAATGAAAAAGAAAAAGAATGAAAAAGTTTTGAAATAAGGTTTAGAAAGTGCAAAAGAAAATGGGGTGTCCGGTGTTCCATGGAAAGCTAATAATGGGGTGAATTGTGAGCTTGAATGAGAATGATGAAGAAAAGGAAAGGAGGTGTTGTTCACACCACATTTCATGAGGATAGCAGCCACTGAGCCTAAATGACCATACCTTTACACTCAGCACCATTACAAGCCTTGAAAAGACCTTTTTGATCTTGAGTGAGCTGAAACAAATGTTGGCTGGAAAATAAGGGCAAACCTATGGGTGAAGTTATGCATGTGTTCATCTTTTTGAGTGTGAGAGTTGTTTTGACTCCGGAGCTATAAATTGTTGAACCATTATGTGTGAATATGGAATCATCTTTCTGTGAGGGCATTTGAGTACCTTTGTTGAGCTTGAACTTGCATTTGAAGCAAGTATTGTGAGCTTGAGAGTCTTTGATATTGGTGAGTCATAACTTGAATTTTAAATGCACAATTGATCCTTGCGTAAGTAAGTTGAGTCATGCTGTGTACATTCATGATTGAGTCTTGTGTGGCACTGTTTGAGACATCCTTTTTGAACTGCTGAACTTGAATTTTACTTGAGGACAAGCAAAAGTTTAAGTTAGGGGTGTTGATGAGTCCAAGATTTGGACTCATTTAGGGCTTTATTTGGATAGATTTAGTGTCCTCAAATGCTTATTTTGTGCCAATAACTTATGTAAAATCCTTGATTTCCAGGTATTTGGATTGAGGAACAAAGCAAGGACAGTAATTTGCAAAAAGGAACGAAGCGAGCTAAAACAAGGAAGAAAAGAGAGTTTGGTGATCACCTAGTCCATTTGGTGAGTCGCCGAATGGCCACTACCTCGCCTAAAGTTCTAGTGTGCCAATCCCTGAAGGAGAAAAACAAGTTGGCGAGAGAAAGGAGCACTCGGCGAATCGCCGAGTGGTTTCGCGATGCAGTGTTAGATTGCCCAAAGTTATAGACCTTGAGGATGCTGAAGGCCAAAGCAAAAAGACGATGAAATGGGCCAAAGGGCGGATCGCCGAGCTAATTGGTGAGCCCGACTTACTGCACCGAATGGACCTTCGCAACATATTTTTGGTGACTATAAATACATTTTCAAACATTAAGTTAGATATGAATTTTTATCCTGAACAATCTTTTATCTTAAAATTTTGAGTTTTGAACTAAGAGACAAGTTTTTCTTATCATTGAAGAACTGAATCTTCTCACCTATAAGAAATTGAAAGTGGGTCTTCGAGATTCTTCAATTTGGTCATACCTAGTTGATGGAAACACAATTTGGTAACGATTTCTATCTTTTTATGGTGTCTAGCTAAAACTCCAATTCTTGGGGTGTGATTATGTGATTATGGGCTGATTTAGCTGATGGGTGTTGCTAATTGTTAGTGTAATTGTTGTTTAGAAGTGATTTCAATCAGTAATTTTGGTTTAAATTAAAGAATTGTAGTTGCAAATGCAGTTCTACCTTCATGTTTTTAGCTTGCTCGAGAGAGAGGTTTTAAAACCAAGATTATTGATTGATGGTCTGTGGATATTGGGTTATCATGGGTTCAGCTCGAGAGAGTGAATCCTAAACCCTTTTCCACACATTCAGTTCAAGAGAGTGAATGGACTAAAGCATAGGTTTTTCTTAATTTGTATGCTTGTTTATGTTCGAGAGAAATCGACATGATTCAGGGTAAACTGTTCGAGAGAAAGTTTACCTCCTCTATAGTCTAGCTTATTCACTAATTTACAGTTGTTTTCTAATAGTTGCAACTACCCGTTTGTCTATAACAGCTTGTAATCGAATCACATCCCAAGAACCCGTCTCCCTATTGTTATTTTCATATTATTTGTTTTTGTTGTAGGTGATAGTTAAAACCAAAACCCTCTTTATTTGACATTCGTGTCACCCCCGAATTTGAATTATGTTTTTATTCGATAATGTATATTCCTATGACTGATTCGAACATGTTCGGACTTACCGATTGAATGTACCGCACATTGTGGGATTCGACCCCAACTCATTTAGTTGGGTTATTATACTGGCTAACGATTGTTGACACTTAGAAATGGAAGAAGTGTCCTTGAAGTGTTAATCAAGCACATCCCAAAAAGAGCAAAAGTCTATGTGTGATTTTCATTGCAAGGCTCATATCAAAACACAATTAGTCAACAAAAGGCTCAAAGAGATCGCTCAAAAGTGCAACCATATCGAGTTCATTCTCACAACACCAACACTTTACATCATGCTTATAATGAATACTATTCAAGACATCGTTATTCAACGCAATCGATTCTCAAATCATTATCAATGAAACCTTCAAACATTTCATATTTTAAAAACTCATGGGGGGTTACAAAATTAAGAGAAAATGCATACTAGAGATGCACTCAACCAAAGGAATCACTATAATATAAACAAAAGAAAAGTAATACAATCATCCAAAACTCAAAATAACAAAGTACAGTCAAGAAGGGGAATATTGGCTCAAAGGTTCTCACACCACATAAAATAAACAAGTAGTCTCCTTAGTGCAATATTAAGAAAAGTGCAGGAGGCTGAGATAAACGGGTCCCCCTGACAAGCTAGGACAATGGAGCTCTTTCATCTGGAGCCTTGTGTTGGGAAGCCTCAAGAGGGGCATTAATGATCGACAATCGATCAGCAAAGACAACAATGAAGACTCATCTGAGGCATCAATGTCCGTCTCAATACTTGGAGGGATGGTGGAGTCTAAAGAGACACCACTAGGACCAACCTCTCAAGTCTCCCAAAGGGATCTCTCTAGGGCCGCCTGAAAAATGACATTCTCGGTCTCCAGCATCTAGGTGAGAGTCTGTATAATCCCATGCTCCTCGCTCCTTAACTCCTCCTCATCCATATCCTCGGCCAACTCATCATCATCCCTCTCAAGATCATCATCAACATCAACGACAACACTCACAACTGTCTTTGGTTGCTCACTGCGAAGAGGCTCACTACTGGCATCTAGAGTGGCATAGATGTAGGTGCATCTTGTAGACAAACCTCACCCCATAGCATAGAAATATGTACAGACTGCAACTGAATCACTTTCACTCACAAGGTAGAAAGTTTCTCACTCAATGCACCAGAACTACCCTTGGCATTCTCTTGGGCCTCAAGTTTCACTGTGAGGTTATCAAACATCACACAATGTCCCTCTAACAACCCATCACACAAACTCATGGAGCCAAGGCTATCTCAATAGCCCTATTAATGATCCTGAACATGTTCGTCTCAACTCGTGCGGCTCTAACATCCTCCTAACGGGCAAGGGTGTCCATGTGATAAATCATATCATGGGTCAATGTGGGATGGGTGATAGGAGTGGAGGTAGGTCTCACAGCAGAAGTAGTAGCAGATATAGAAGTAGTAAATGTATAAGGCATAGAAGAATGGGGCAGGTGTGCTAGCCTCAGCAGCTAGTATGGTCAGATCAACCACGGGCGTTATGTATGGTGGTGGCATCTTCCTCTGAGCCGCATCATCCCAAAAGCACCAAGCCTCAATCCTCTTAATGTTGCTGGAAGATGTCGGGGTGACCCCCTCATCTATAGCTACCTTATAAGGACTCTTGCCCTTTCATAGAGTTGTGTAATCAGTATTGGAAATGAGAGAGAGGTCTGCTCCTGCCTATCCCCTATAAATATCTCATCAGATGTAATCTCACCCACATGAATGTTCTCCCTATCAATGATCGTACCCTCCAAGACCGCATTTGGATAGTGAAGGATCGACTCATTTGGCGAAGGTATAATATTATTGTTGATGAATCCAAACCAATATTGCGCTACCACATTCAAATCCTTCTTCTCGATCCGAGCACCATCGGCCAACCAGAGGGAGAAGAATTAGAAATCAAGGGAGCCAACCATTTTTTTAAGAAGTCTAAGTCATGTCGTATCTGGAGTGAATACAAATCTGATTGAAATTTCAAGTACCCCCAGTACAGTGTTAATTTCCCCAGCATTACATTGTACATTCTTGTTGCGTACCTCCACTTCTTCAAGCGGCTTCGAAACAATATATTTCCACTTATTTTGGAGGGACTGAGCTTAGGCAATGCAGAACTTTAGCACCAAAGAAGTAATATAGGGGTTTTTTGACTTTGTGAACCCCTCAAGCTTATGGAATTGAATAGTGTCCCAGATAGATGGGTAATCGTTTATGACTTCATTTGTAGAGAGTTGTATCTCCTTAAGAATAGTCCTCTCTCCAGCAGCTTTGAGTTTATTGAAGGTTCTTGGAGCAATAACTGAGAGGAATATGGGAGGAGGTGCTTGGACAGAGGAGGGTTACACCAATTTGGACCTAATCTCATTCCTTCTAGAACTGATGAAATCAACAGAATTGCATTTCGAGGACATCTTCCTATAATTTTGACCAAATTCAACCATTCAAGTTTCAAATGCTTCAAATCATGGACATTTGCACAAAACCCAAATTAACGACCCGTTAAGAAAAGTGTCAGTACCAACAAGTCATAAATGACCTGAGGTCTCTATAGGAAAGCTTCAAATGCTTAAAAGATCAAAAAAGGGAAAATGACTTGGTGGTCATCATAGCAAAGTTAAGGAAGTCACAATAAAATATAAAGTTCCTCTATATATTTGTAATACTATTGTTGTTTTCACGTCCATTGCCCTTTCCTATTTAATTCTTATAATTTTGCAAAAATTTTATGGCAAAAAATAAAGAGAAAAAAATAAAATGAAGATTTATATGGACATCAACAGGTGAACTTGGGAAACGATGAAATACATGTGAACTTAGGAAATTCTGCATTAAGTGCTCTTGTACAATCCTCTTTTTACCTCTGGGATTTTGAGCACACAGATCTATAGAGATGACAACAAAGGTATTCCCAATTCAAGATATTGAGGAATTGGAAGGGGGAAGAGTCATTTATTGACTTATGGAGTGAGCTACCTAAAGCGCCGGGAAAGCACCCTTGTGAGAAAGATAAGGAGATGAATAAATCAAAGAAGAGAAAGCACATGAAGAGACACCAGGAGTGGGAATATATATTGGAAAACCACATAAGGTCTAAGGTTGATGAGGAGTTGAGGTTAGATGAGCTGAGACCTCGTGCATGAGGAGATTTTTCAAGCTTACTGCCATTAGAGGTAGGGCTTATTATTGGAATTCATGTTGTGATGAAGTCTGAAACTCTTACTATTATACCACTTGTTGTTAAGGGGACTTCTGAGGTTTCCTTGAGTGCGCCAACCACCACTAGCAGCACGATTGATGTTTTAGGGTTTACAAGAGCCCTTGCATTGTATCTAGACTCTAAATCCTAGGGCTTCATCGATATACCCTACTCCTAGTACTATATGTGTTGTAGAGTCATAGATGTAAAAGAACAAAAAATAATTGCAGTAGTAAAGAGTGATAATATATGTTATGGTTTTTGTGGATTGAATGCATCTATGACTATAATGAGAGTGATGATCTTTGTATGAAATTGGATAATATTAGACTTTGTGATGTTCCTAATAATTCTTAGCTATTCATACCCATTTAATGCTGTATCCTTAAAATTGTACTTGATGGTTAAGGAAAGCTACGTACTTACACCTTGAGATTTGATTGGTCCTAGGCATGGGTAAGTTTTGGGGTTAAAATCACTTATATATGTATCCTAGACATGGGTAAAATGGCATAGTATCAATATTAAATAATTAGGAAAACACCCAACTGCCCTCAAACTTTCAGCTGACGCAACCCCTACACGGCTAGTTTCACGAGCCGTCAAAGGGTTCACGAGCCGTCTAGGCTGTCGTGGCCCTTGGACCAGTGGCTTGCAAAATCTTTCCCAAAACTCTCACACTACACAACCCTTTCCACGAGCCGTCAAGTGGCTCGTGTAGAGGGTCTGCCTCAGAGGGGCTAATGCCTCCCTTTTCACAAGCAACACCACGCTCCGTGGTGCCCACCATGAGCCATCATGCTGCTTATGGGAGGAAAGCCCATTTGACTTTGTTTTTTGAGCCAACACGGGCAACATCACGCCACGTGGTGCCCTTCACGGCCATGTGGGCCCTCGTGAAGGGTGCCCTGGCTCCAAAACATTAGATTGTGACTTGTCACCTAGCTCCTTGCTTAGTCTCTAGATTCTTAGGTGTTACATTATCTCCCCCTTGGGAATATTCGTCCTCGAATGGGATTTTAATCATCTTATGAAAGAAAGACTCGAAACTAGCACCCCATCATGCATGCAATCACATAAATTCACATATCCGAGGAGGAAACATCGACTCCAAGCTAGACATACTCAAAGAATCATAAGAAAGAAAGGAACTAGACCTGGCAGCCCAATATACATAAAATTTTAAGATTTCTCATATCCGATGAGGAAATGTCGTCTCCAAGCTAGAAGTGTGCTCAACATCATATCATGAAGTCTATATGTGATTCATACTCATAGCACATAAACATGTAGAAATCAATCAAATTGACTCATTTTCTCAAAACTTAAGTTTTTCATGAACATGCACAAAATAAGGAATCATGGAAATCATCTAAAACACATGACACCAAAACAAAGAGTAAACCACGAGGAACTCATTACGTCAAGCTAGAGTAGGACTAGAAGGAAAAATATGAGGATATCGGGACATCATATCGGCCTCGACCTCCCATGTAGCACCCTCAACTAATTGATTCCTCCACAACACTTTCACGGAAGCAACTTCTTTGTTTCTCAACTTCTTGATTTGCCGATCTAAAATCTCAACCGGAACTACTTCATAAGAAAGATTCTCCTTAACTCTCAAGCCTTCTAAGGGAACTATATATGGTGAATCTCCAACACATTTCTTTTAACATAGAGACATAGAAAACAGATGCACCGATGCCAAATCATAAGGCAACTCAGGCTCATAAGCAACCTTACCAACATGCCTCAAAATTTGATATGGACCCACATAATGGGGACTAAGCTTCCCTTTCTTCCCAAATCTCATTACATCCTTCATGGGTGAGATTTTCAAGTAGACCTTATCATTTACCTCAAACTCAAGATTTCTTCTTCTAACATCGTCATAAGACTTTTGTCAATTTTGGGCTGTTCTCAACCTTTCTCTAGTAAGTTGGACTTTTCCCATAGCCTTATGAACTAACTCGGGTACTATCAAGGAAACTTCACCCACCGCAAACCAACCTATAGGAGATCTACACCTCCTACAATAAAGAGCCTCAAATGGAGCCATAACAATACTCTAGTGGTAACTATTGTTATAAGCAAACTCAATCAATGGCAAATGGTCATCCCAATTACCCTTAAAATCAATGACACATATTATCATCATATCTTCCAAAGTTTTCATAGTACGCTCCACTTGCCCATCGGTTTTTTGAATGAAAAGTTGTGCTAAGCTTAATACGAGTACCTAGACCCTTTTGGAAAGATTTCAAAAACTGAGAAGTGAACTGAGTACCTCGATCAGAGATAATGGACAAGGGAACTCCATTTAACCTTACCATTTCCCTCAAATACAACTTAGCATAATCTTCCGCCGTATAAGCAACTTTGAGGGGAATGAAATGAGTCGATTTTGTCATTCGTTCTACTATAACCCAAATCGAATCATATTCTCATCAAGTACGAGGCAACCCAACTATAAAGTCCATATTGAAATCTTCCCACTTCCAAGTAGGAATACTCATGCCTTTGGACAAACCTCCCGGTTTTTTATGTTCAACTTTCACTTGTTGACCATTAGGACACTTAGCCATAAATTCCGCAATATCCTTCTAGTCTGAGTTGATTTGGGGTATGTTGCTAGAGAGATAATTTACCCCCACTAAAGTCTAGCCTAGTTACAAATGTTCAGCAATTGACCATCAATAACATTTACCCGATTGCGTAGTTTATCCCATATTCCTATCACATCCCAAGAATCCCGTCTCCATACTTGCATTTTCGTATTTTTGCTGTTGTTTTTAGATTGTTAATTGACTACAAACCCCCCTCATTGATAATTGGCATTCGTGTCAACCACTTAATTTATTATGTTTTTATTCGATAATGTTTTTAGTTGTGGTTAAATTTAGCATTATTTTCCCTTAACTCTTAATTCTCAGAAACTTCTCCCTTGGGACTCGACCCCAACCCTTGGTTGGGTTATATTACTACTGTACGATCGTAGACACTTGAATTGGAAGTTGTGTCTTGATTACGTAAACATCACATACTAACACTTCCATTCTGACTCCTTTCTGATTTTAGACTTCTTCTTCAAATAAAACTTCTTGATTCTTTTGTGTTTGTAGCTGAACTCTAACTCTTCAATACACAAATCACTTGAAGAGTTTTACTTCATATGAGACTCCTTTAATTCAAACTCATTGATTATTTTTCTTTAATTCACCTGATGTTTATTTCCTTAAGCTTTATCAAAAATTATAATCATCCATTCCTTGATTGCAACACACTTGTCTTTATTCATTTTAAGAGCTTGCCTCGAATTTAATGGCTTGTGACAGTGTATTTTTGGACCATGTTGACTGACGTGTTTCATCTTTCTTTGTCAATCATCAAAACTCCATAAATCCCAAAACAAATCCTTTTTTTCATGATGACAAACCTCTTGTCTTTGTGCAATCAAATAACTTTACTTGTAGACACTGTAGCATGAAATACTAGAATGAAATAGATTAGTCAATGGGTTATAAACACTGCTCAACTCTTATCTTCCCCCTTTTGGCATCATTGAAAAGTTGTGTCAATCCTATAATAAACTAGCTAGAGTGATTAGTTAAACTATCCATGGCCACTGGGGAAATTACCAAGACAATCAGATAACAACTTCATGCAACATAATATTGTATTATAGAGAGCAAAAACATGAGCCATTAAGGCAATAGATAACCATTCCATTCAATTATCTGATAGTATTCTATATAAGATCTAAGTCATACTTAAGGCTGGCAATGGGACCGGAACCAGAACTACCGGACCGGGACGGACCGGAACCGGAACGAAACCGGGCACCACGGGACGGAACCGAACCAGAACCGGTAATTTCGGGAAAAAATCTGTGTACCCGTCCCAGGCCGGTAATGGACCGGTACCGGACCGGACCGGAAACCGGGTCCCAACTGTTACTTATAATTAAAAAAAAAATTATTAAAATTAAAAAATTAGGAACATTACACAAATAATATTAAAACTCTTATAATTTTATTAGAAG
>JAJOOH010024434.1:0-10544 GCA_029582605.1 Solanum gracilifrons | reverse complement strand
TCCCAAGCATATGCCAAAAGGTTATATTTTGATTTCTCATCCACCTATGTTGGAGTTGGTATGCTTTGCCCCTACATGGTCAACATATCATTGCTAACGGGTGCTATACTCTCGTGGGCTTTCATGTGGCCAATGATTGAAGCAAAGAAAGGCGACTGGTACTCTGCCCATTTATCTGCAACGAGTCTTCATGGTATCCAAGGATACAGGGTATTTATCGCAATTGCCATGATGCTTGGTGATGGTCTTTTCCATTTTGCCTACATGTTGGTGGTCACAATCTCAAGTTTCACAAAGAGGAAGAGTAGTACTCAGCAAGATAGTTCAGAAGAAGACGATGAAGATGAAAAGATACGAAATGATTACTTCTTGAAGGACCAGATTCCCAACTGGGCAGCCGCTGGAGGATATGCTGGAATTGCAGTCATATCAATCATCGTAGTACCCATGATCTTCCACTCGCTCAAATGGTATCATGTTTTGGTTGCCTATTTGATTGCTCCTATTTTGGCCTTCTGCAATTCTTATGGAGCCGGCCTCACTGATTGGTCCCTCGCCTCAAACTACGGAAAAATTGCAATCCTTACCTTTAGTTATTGGGTTGGTTTGGAGAATGGTGGAGTGATTGCTGGACTTGCCTCATGTGGTTTGATGATGAGCATACTAGACACAGCTTCTGGCTTGATGGGAGATTTCAAGACTGGTTACTTAACCCTTACATCCCCGCGTTCCATGTTCTTTAGCCAACTCATTGGTACTGCCATGGGCTGTGTCTTAACCCCTCTAGTCTTCTGGATTTTCAACAGTGCCTATCGATTAGGTGATCCAGAAGGTTCATACCCTGCACCATATGCTCTCATGTATCGTGGAATTGCCCTACTTGGCGTCGAAGGTTTTGGAAGTCTACCCAAACATTGCCTCAATCTCTCTATTTGCTTCTTTGTCGCTGCTATTCTCATCAATCTAGTGACTCAACTGCTGAAGAAATTTGAGACCAAGTATAGAATTTATCGATTCATTCCGAGTCCAATGTGCATGGCCATTCCATTTTACCTTGGAGGCTACTTTGCTATTGACATGTGTCTAGGCTCATTGATCCTATTCTGTTGGCAAATGTATAACAAGCAGAACGCTAAAGATTTTGGACCTGCAATGGCTTCTGGTCTAATATGTGGTGACTCATTGTGGGGAATTCCAGCATCTATTCTTGCTCTAGCTGGTGTCAAAGCTCCATTTTGCTTGAAATTTTAGTCGCATAATACTTGTACAGATCACTTTTTGGGTCTTTTGGTTGTCTTTAACAGTCCACATAAGGTTATTTTAGCTTAACATGTTATTTTAAGGCATGTGTATTTTATTATTAGTACGGTTAAGACAAATTGTGTTTCTATGTATTCTTGTTGTTTTCAAATTTATAGACGTATCTTGCGTGTTTTTAATAGCAATTTTGTTTCATTTCTGTTGAACCTTTAATCTGCAATCTATACAAGGAAAAATATGTCTTAGAACCTTGATGACGACATTGAAACGCACATTATGCATGGCAATTCCTTTCTTACTACCTACTTCCATATCCTTGTTGCCTCTTTTAAGACTCACTTTCTGTGAAAGTCTTGTCAAGCCACTGGGGAATAGGATTTATGTTAACGCTGGTTTCAAGTCCTTTGATATTACCAAGTGGAATGCTGAAGGCTCTTTTTGGTACGAGTGGATGGAGAGAAGTCGAAAAATGATGAGAAGAACTACTCTGAGCAGTAAGGCGGTGGAGTGGATCTGTACTAGGGAAAGGTTGGACTCCTTATATGGACCTGAGAATCATCCCTTCATGAGCTGGCTTTTGGGGTTGAGTTAGACCGAAGATCCACTTCTTTACAACTATACTTTGTATACCCTAAAACGGAATTGTGATCTTTCTAGTAATTTGCAGATTTGTGAAAAAAACCAACTGGTAGAGCTCCCTTCACAAATGCTCTAGGCTTGGAGAATGTATGTCTTGTTCAAATGTTTCCCTTAAAATTGATATCATGTTACAACTGCTTGTCGAACAAGTCTCTGGAAGAGATCACGGGCTTAACCATTAGCTGCTTGTTTTACTCATCCATGGTTGTGTTGACAGAGGTAAAAACTGAACTTATTTCTAGACTGCTTTGTGATGAGAGACATTATTTCTAATGCTTGGAAGTCTGATTAGACAAATTGGAATAAGTTTTTCTGCATTTTGCAGCCACAAGCTCGAGAGAAAGCTGAAAAGGAGGGGTTTGAGATTAACATTGCAGAACAGAGGAGGCTCATAGGCTCTGCCTCTATTTTGTTCGTGTGTAATTTGCTAATGCAGAGTGCAATGAAACGTTTAGCATCAAATGCTTGTAACTTTAACAAATGAACTATAAATGATTTGAATTGATAGTTCCTATTCTGTTTCCCACAAATAACAAATGAACAATAAAGACATGATTCGGGTGCTGATATTAATCAAATATAGGAGTTTGTTACATGTGATGAACATAAAAACGACTCAATCGTACATAGCCAAATATTAAATAAGTGTTTTTGGATCGATCAATCTCGTTGAAAGTAATTATATTAACCATGTCACCACGTTTAACCAATGAATCACACCATAGCCGAAATCTTCCTTTGGATGTCCTTAATGAATCACTTATTGCATCGCGGCACTGAAATAGTACATCACCATCTGCAAACCTATAAATAGGTTTGGCTACACAAACACGGGAAACTTTTATTTTAAATAATTGAGTCCAAGATTCTTTGACACCATAGTATTTCATTGCCCACAACATAAACTCCCCATCAACCTCACAAGCGGAAGAAAAGCAAAACATTCCATCTAATACTGAAACATGATAGTCCCTGGAGATAGGGAGGGAAAGATAAGAGTGCATTTGCTCTGACAATGGTATCTTTGTATATACCTCATTTGAAATATTGAATGAACCCACACAAAGACTGCAAGGAATCCAATGAAATGCTCCATGTACAAATGACAAAGGATCCGTAAAGCCAAACCTATTCCTCAAAGTGCGAAAGATGTGAGGTGTCTCGATATAGACATTTCTCCAAGAACCACTTTTTAGCGCAGAATTCCACATTGTGTTTGTGATTTGCTGTTGTGAATTGCAAATATCTTATAGTCATGAGTAGTTGGGTCATATCCAAATCCAAAAGTAGACTTCCTTAATCCAAATATCGGAAAGGGAATATGTATTGATTCTCGTGTTGAGGGGTTAGCTCATGAGTATAACCAGTAGAAAGATTTTGGACCTGCAGTGGCTTCTGGTCAAGCTCCATTTTGCTTGAAACTTTAGTCACAGACCACTTTTAGCCCTTCCACCTACGTCTAATTAGAGTCTTTTGATTGTCAGCATGTTATTTTAAGGTATCTGTATTTTGTTATTTAGTAATGTTAAAACAAGTTCTGTTTCTCTATACCCTTGTTGTTTTCAAATCTATAGACATATTTTCCGTGTTTTAATAGCAATTCTGTTTCATTTCTATAGCACATCCAATGAAGTTGAACCTTTAATCTTCTACATCTACTTAGTTGTACTTTTGTTCTCTGGATGTCTGTGAATATCTCACAATGTGAATGAAAATAAGACGAAATGGAGTCAAATACAAATACACCTGAATAGCAGTACTAATAAAAGACACAGAGAACTTAAGATAGCTTCGAGTCTGCAGATATTCACACTGTAAACACATACACCTGATCACACGAGACACTATACACACAGATTCACATAATAAATCACTCCAGAAGTTCAACTTACCACACAGAGTGATCCAGATTTTAACTCTTGATTCATTCACAGCATCAGGCACAAGTCACAGGCACACAATATCACTGGACACTCACCACATCTCCATTTATTCACTACACAAAGCCACCAACTAGTGTATGCATCTCCACCTTCATCTGATTAATGACCAGCTAGTGTTTTTTCCTTTGTTTTTACCAGTTAGACTGTTCCATCACTGTGGTATAACTAAGAAAAACACATCCAAATAAAGATAACCACCCTGATCATGGTAGAAAATCGAACCTGGAATCAATAAAATGAAAGGCAAAGAGAGTGAGTAAACAGTAAAATTGGTTTCCATACTTGATGAAATCATTAAATACTAGTTCAGATAAGTAGGCCCTATAGAGACATCCTTTCAGCATGATGTTCAAAGATCAAAAGAAAATATATTGCCTTTCGGATACTTAGCCATAGAGAGCTGAAGAGTGCAAAAGTCGATATGCATGCCAGATATCCTAGGCTAATATATAAATGTGACTATTATCATCCGTTGAAATAAATCAGTCACTAATGCTTGTGTTGGGATAAATTGCCTACATTACAACACCTCTTGTGTTCTCTATATTCTTGTTGTTTTCGAATTTTAGACGTATTCTGCATGTTTTAATAACAATTTTGTTTCATTTCTATTGCACAACAAATGAACTTGAACCTTTAATCTGCAACATATACTTCAGTGTACTTTGTTCCCTGAGTGTCTATGAAATATCTCACACTGTGAATTAAAAAAAGCGCAAATGGAGAAAAGTACAAATATATATGTTTAGTCCAAGACTACTAATTATGAATGACAAATATATGGACAAAGAATTTTGAATTTTGTTTACAATAAAGAGAAATATCAATTGTTTAGTGTGGCCGAATCACTAGGAAAAATATGTCTTAGAACTTTGATGATGACACTGAAGCGAACATTAAGCGAGGCAAAGAGATCAACACGTTATGGCCTCGCTTCAAAGCGCGCTTTGACAACACCAGATGAGGAAAAGTTGAACTTCTATATGGACTTGGGCAATCATCCTCTCATAAGCTAGCTTTTGAGGTTGAGTTAGACTCAAGATCCATTTCTTTACGATTATACTTCATAAATCCTAAAGAACGTGAAATGGAATTGTGATCTTTTTATTAATTTGCAGGTTTGTGAAAAAAAATCAAGCGAGTGACCTCTGTTTTCTTTTTTTAGGTTGATGCAGCTCTAATTGCAACTGGTAGAGCTCCCTTCACGAATGGTTTCGGCCTGGAGAATGTATGTCTTCGCATAAAAATATGCAATAGTCTTCATCTATACCAGGATTTTGTGCATTTTAATAGTCAACTTTTGCAGATTAATGTGTTCTGTTGATGAGCGTATGCGAGTTGTTGATGCTAATGGAAAATTGGTTAGTTTAGTTAGAACTACACTATTGTCGATATGCTTTCACATGTCTGTTAATGTTGTTCTAATAATACTTTTACCTCTAGGTACCTCACCTTTATTGCATTGGTGATGCAAATGGTAAAATGATGCTTGCTCATGCAGCCAGTGCTCAAGGAATATCTGGTGTGTATTGAATTATGTTAGGAATATCTTCTATACAGTCAACCGTTTTCCTTTAAAATCGCTATCATGTTACAACTCAGTATGACCTTTTCTTATGAAATAGTTGTCGAACAAGTCTTGGGAAGAGACCACGTGCTTAACCATTTGAGCATTCCAGCTGCTTGTTTTACTCATCCTGAAATCAGCATGGTTGGGTTGACAGAGGTGAAAACTGAATTTCTTTCTGGACTACTTTGTGATGAGAGACCACTTATATTTTACGGTCTCCTTGTTGATAATGCTCTCATTATGTTCGAGTTTTTTTGCCAACTTGTTAATAATTGGAGGAGGATATTGAATACTACAACATACTCACAAATCATTCTTTCCATGGTTGATGGGATTAACTAGGTGGCAAACTTCTTTTACTTAGTTTTTTCTTAAACTGGCTTCTACATTTTGCAGCCGCAAGCTCGAGAGAAAGCTGAAAAAGAGGGGTTTGAGATAAGCATTGCAAAAACAAGCTTTAAGGCAAACACAAAGGCACTGGCAGAAAATGAAGGGGAAGGACTTGCAAAGGTTCTACTCATCTTTTACCTCTTGAATAGTGTTTTCATTTCATCGGAAACCATAATGGTTGAGATTCATGTGTTCCTCGAATGTTGAGTTCCTGTAGCTAGATATTTGGTTATAATACGACTTGTGGACCCTTTCGTCCCTAATCTGACACATTCAAAATTGTGTTTTGGATTGAGATATCCTAACCTGTTTACTGCTTCTTTGATATATATAGTTGATTTACAGACCAGACAATGGGGAAATTCTTGGAGTTCATATCTTTGGTATGCATGCTGCTGACCTCTTTCATGAAGCGTCCAACGCCATAGCATTGGGAACGTCCATTCAGGTTATCCATTATGCGATGCTAATTTATCTCAAGATTATGTTATTTTTTCCCTCTCTTTTGGGTTGGGACTTGGGAGCTTCAGTTTTGACCTCCTTCAATCTCTCCATAAACATGTTGAACTTTTCTCTTTTCTGATTATATTTTTGTTGTGGTATCTTGCAGGATATAAAATTTTCAGTGCACGCACATCCAACATTGTCTGAAGTCCTTGATGAACTGTTCAAATTTGCTAAGGTAAGCCTTTGAGTGACGTTATAGGATAGACTAGGCGAAAAAGTAAATCACTTTAATAGTAAACTTGTTAATTTTACAACAATTTCTCTGACTAGCTAAAGGAATTGGAAAAAACTCAACCAGGTAACTAGTCATGACCATCAGCCACTTAGTGAATCAGTTGCTGTCTGAAATTCTGAAGCCTAATGTGTTTGGGGGAACTACTGCACCACCGGTCTCTCTAGAGGATCATCTTCAACAAAGCATTGAGATGTAACAAGGATAGATTTGGTTGACTTGCTGCATATCAATTAAGTTGCAAATCAGGTTTTCATGAGAAATTGATACACTGATTCCAGGGTATTTTACTGAGGCCTTGGAGTGTCAGTGGGAAGTGAAAATCGACATTCTTAAGTAGTGCTCCCGGAAGCCTTTTCAAATGTTGTAAGAAGATGAATGTTCTGTTGTGATTTCAGAACAGAGGAGGCTCATAGGCTCCGCCTCTATTTGGTTTATGCTTTGTATTGATAGTTCGTGTGTAATTTGCTAGTGCAGAGTGCAATGAAATGTAGGAAAAACAAGTTTCGCAATCCCAAGTCAAGTGATTGAAAATAAATGAACCATAAAGATATGATGCAATTTCATCTACTTAGAGTATGTTAAAAGCTCGATGATACAATCCGAGATACACAAAGCAGCGGAATACAAAATAATAATTGAATGTAAAAAAAAAAATAGGGATTATAGTCAGGTCCCAGGTTAGAGTCGGGGTCAATTTGAAAGTCAGGTTATGGATTAGGAGTGGCGGTCGGGTCGTGGGTCAGATATTAGAGTCAGGTTTCGATTTAAAAGTTGGATCTCAGGTCAGGTGTTGGAGTCGGATCATAGGTTGAGAGTTGGCTTTGGATTCCAATTTGAAAGTTTGGTCCTGAATCAATAGTCGGGTCACACATTAGGTGTTAGGGTTGGGTCTTGATTTGATAGTCGGATCTCAGATCCGATGACGGGGTTAGGTCTCTATTCGAAATTTGAATCCTAGGTCGAATGTCGAGCTGGGATCCAGTTCAGAAGACGAATTCTAGGTCCCGATTCGAGTGTCATATTTGAATCTTGGTGTCAGATCTAAGTTTGTGTCGAGTCTCGATTTGGGGTCGAATGTCGAGATCAGGGTCGAGGTCGGAGTCGAGTTCAAAGTCAGATGCCGAGATCAAATCCCGAATAAGTCATCAGGGTCGGGTCTAGTTTGAATGTCGAATTCCAAGTTGGGAGTCGGGGTCAAGTCTCGCGTTGGTGTCGTTTCTAGGTTTGGATGTCGAGGTCAGGTCCCAGTTTGAATGTAAGGTTCCGGGTTGGGAGTTGGGGTGAGGTCTTGGATCAGGTCTCGGGGTCGTGTCTTAGTTTAGGTGTTGGGGTCGACATTGAATCTTGAGTCGAGAGTCACGATCATTTTATAGATCATATGTTGGGGTCGGATCTCAAATTTGTCGTTGGGTTCGTGTCCCTATTCGGTTGTCGGGTTCAAATCTCAAATCGATTATCAGAATTGGTTTCCAGGTCAGAAACTATTTTCATAAGAGGTATTTTCTACTCTCTAGAGTGAAATGAAAGATATTTTCTTGAAAATGTTTTTCATTTACCAATCAGACGCTAAAAAATATTTTTTTGAAAATATTTTTCACTCACCAACTAAACATGAGAATTTAGCCTGTTTGAATTGTCTTTTCATTTTTACTTGTAAGCCAAAAGTAATATGTTAGAATTTCTAACTTATGGCTAGGGGTGTTCGTGGTTCGTTTTGGATCGGTTATTGGTTAAAATCAAAGCCAAACCAATCTAGTCGGTTTTTTAAATTTCTAAAACCAAACCAAACCAAACGAAAAAAGTAACCTTCGGTTTGGTTATTGTCGGTTTGGTTCAGTTTTTCTAGTTTTTCGATTTGAAAGTAATAATTTTTTTGAGGACATACATATCTCGATAGACACAAACTAGTACATGAACAATCCAGAGGAAAGCTATTGTCAGTTCAATCAAGCAATTAAGTAATACTAGAGTTATTATTCCATGATAAAGCGGTGCAATTAATAGAAAGTGTGACTATCTTATGTGCGGTAGGATAGGTAAAAACTAAAGTAATGGATTTTGTTGGATTTTGACTTAGGATTGTAATAGTTAGGCTAAAATTTAAGTGTTGGGCTTGAAAATATGGTAAAGTTAAATACTTAAGTTGATCAATATTTAACAAAATATTTATATTTATAAATAATTATAAAATTTATATATCTAATTTATCAGTTCGATTTGATTATATTTGCGGTTGTTTTTTTAGTAAAACCAAAACCAAATCAAATAGTATCGATTTTCAAAATTTAAAACCAAACCAAACCAAATATCGATTTTTTAAAATCAGTTTGGTTCGGATTGCGGTTTGGTTTGGTTTTTAACCATAACCATGAACAACCCTACTTGTGGCTTATTTTTAGCGTTTTAGTTTAAAACTAAGTGCTTATAAGCACTCTTTAAATTTATCCAAACACTAGTGTTTAAAAATTATTTTAGCTTAAAAGCACTCAAAATAAGCTAATTCAAATTTACAAGGATAAAACATAATTAATTTTAACTATTTTGATTTTGTAAATTAACAAATAAATTAGTACAATTATTTATGGTAATGTAGACAACTAATATTAAATGGAGGGACTAGTGTGAGAAAGAAAATATATATATATAAAAAAAAGGTTTAATTGTATTTGTAACCGTCAAAAGTACTATATAAAAAGACCTTGGTTAATTTTGGAAAATAGTTTATTTAGGTAAGTTTTTCTTACAGTTTCCCATTAGGAAACCGTAATTGTAATCCCATTCCATTCAGATTGAGTGGGATGAGGAAAAGTACTCTTATTTTCCCATTTCATGTCAAATTAGACTAAACAAAAACCGCATAAAGTGGTTTAATTATTGTTATTCCCATTCCATCTCAAATCAGGAAACTCTATTACTAAATTTATTGTTTATAATGATAATAATTATGGTAAGAATTTAAGCTTTAAAACACTTAAAATAGGCTAATTCAAATTTAACAAGGATAAATTTTACTTAATTGTAACTTTTTTTCCAACTCCATTTCAAATTAGACTAAACAAAAGCCTACTTCAATCAGGAAACGCTATTCCTAAATTTATATAAATAGACGTAAAACACCATCTAAAATTATTCTCACCAAATTTTTACTTTTGACTTTCTCTCTTTCTTTGTTCGTTCGTTCGTTCAAATATAATTAGTTAATAATTAATAATGGTGACAAATACTGATCTAGAATTGGGAGTTGTAGGAGCAGGGGAATCATCTACAGAGAATGCATTCAAAGACGAATATGTTCCTCCCTGGCACAAACAAATTACGTTCAGGGCAATGTTCACTGGATTCATCCTCAGTGTCATATTCAACTTCATTGGTTGCAAACTCAATCTCACTACTGGTGTTATCCCTTCTCTCAATGTTGCTGCTGGACTATTGGGATTCGCCGGAATTAAATCATGGACTGCTGTTGTTCAGAAATTTGGAATGTTGAAACAGCCTTTTACTAGGCAGGAGAATACCGTTATACAGACGTGTGACGTTGCTTCTTCTGGCATTGCTTTTAGTAGTGGGACAGCAAGTTATTTGTTGGGAATGAGTCCATACATAGCATCTCAGGCTGATGCAGGAAACTTACCAATTAATACTAAGAATCTTGCTATTACTTGGATGCTTCCTTATCTTCTTGTTGTTAGCTTTGCCGGTTTATTCTCAATTGTCGCACTAAGAAAGATGATGATAATGAAGTACAAGTTGACGTATCCAAGTGGAACCGCAACTGCATACTTGATCAACTGTTTCCACACTCCTAAAGGAGCAGAGCTCGCCAAGAAACAAGTTGGTTCCTTGTTCAAATCGTTTGGGTTCAGCTTTATATTTGGGGCTGTTCAGTGGATATTTGCACATGATGAAGGCTGTGGATTTGCTAGCTTGCATACATTTGGTTCCCAAGCATATGCCAAAAGGTTATATTTTGATTTCTCATCTACCTATGTTGGAGTTGGTA
>JAJOOH010024433.1:0-10214 GCA_029582605.1 Solanum gracilifrons | reverse complement strand
GGTATTTTCAAATGATTTTTTCTGTTTAGATCTTTGAAAATTATAAGTTTTCTTAATCTCTTTAAAAAATTAAGTGGCGACTCTTTCTAAGTATTTTTCCAATTGTTTTATACTTTGAACATTTCAAAAAAGTGATTTTTCTATAAATAGCTAAATTACGACACAACACCACAATTTTGTAACATTGCTCTTTGGAGTGCCCTTTGCAGCCACAATGAGTACATTGCAGAATATTTTGTATGTTTTTATAAGTGCTAGAAGTACTTGCACTAGCACTATAATTTATGCCAGACATGGAGGAGCTACTACTGGATCCTGTGTGATAGGTTGGACCTTTGTGACTATACATGGTTGTGCCTTCAATTGAACCAAATCCTAACTCGGAGGAGCAGAATGCACTAGATTTCTTGAGACTCTTGGTCCATAAGCAGAGCATATGCTTTGTTCAATGTGGGAACATGGCTCATCATAAGAATTTGACTCCTAAAAGGGGAATAAGATTCATTGAGACCCATGAGAAACTGTAGTAACCTCTAGTATTCACAATGTTCACCAAATTTCCTCGATTCAGGACAAGGGCATGAGGGACAAGGCATGATAGCATCATACTCATCCCATAGATCTCTCAGTTTGGAAAAGTAATCAATAATAGACATAGTTCCTTGGACAAGTGAGTGAATTTCTCTGTGAAGATGAAACACTCTAGATCCATTAACTGTATCAAACCTCTCCCTTAGATCTAGCCATACCTTCATTGCATCCGAAGCATACACAACTGAACTCAAAAGCCCAGGCCTTACAACATTCATAATCCAAGATAAAACTACAGCATTACATTTTTCCCACTGATCATGCAATACAGGTTCAAACATAGACTTAGGAAATCGACTATCAACAAATCCTAACTTGCTACAACCTACAAGTCCAATCCTGAATGACCTACTCCATAGTGCATAATTCTCAGATCCAGTTAACTAGAGGGAGATTAAAGAGCTACCTGGAGTGTCTGTATGTTGCAGGAAAAGAGGGTGATTGTGATCGAGAACTGGAAATGCAGCCATTGAAGGAGCAGCATTGCTTCCACTTTCCGTAGATGTTTCAATCGCCATTTGCAGAGAGTTGCAGCAGATTAATCAACCTTTGACACTACCTTTGGAGTTGCTTCTGAAACACAGATGAACTCTGAGTATCTAGTGATCGAGAACATTGCGAATCTACCTTACGATCAAGTGCTCTAATACCATGAAAACTCCATTAATGGAGATATAGATCACACTGAAATGTATATGAAATCATGAAGAAGAAAAAGAGAGAAACTGTATTATTAGCTCAACACTACACTGTTACATTGATTTTGCTTTCTTAAGCCTTTACACTTAAATGAGTACCTCTATTTATAGAATTAGGATTGTAACAAACTTCTCAACTACCTATGGAACCTTCTAGAACCTTCCTAACAACTTGACTCACTTCACACCATATAGCTTGTTTAACACCTTCTTTGATCAACATCTCTGTTATGTTCATTGCATGCATTCATGATAGCTGCTAGAGTCAACAAATCTAACATCACCTGTCCCAAAAGAAAGATCCCTGTGCCTGCAAAATAGATAAGACTGACATGGTGAACAAATAATTGTAAGAAATGCTGGAGTGACCTAAACTGCAAGCGAGAGTATAGCTGTCAAATTCACTGGCCTTCGAAGATCAAGCCCTGTTAAACCAGCTTGCACAACCGCCAAGTTGTCAGAATCTGGTGAGACTATGATGACCATGTCCTCAGAGTATTGAGTTTCAAGAATCGACATAAGTTGTGTTACACGAACAAAGATATCCGAAACACTCTCATTAGGTATTCCATCATCAGTAGGAGGTGGCTTTATGTTCGGAGAAAGGCTATCTGATTCATACACCTACAGCATTATATCATGAACTTAAGTGTTTCAATGATTTTCGAATAATTTAGCACACAAGAGTATAGTTCTCCGAGGCAAAGAGAAATGACTCATTGGAAATACTAGACGATAGGTCCCAAATATTTGAAAAACTCCAGATATGATAAATTATCATAAGGATTGGAAGTTTATTTCAGCTGCAGATAATTAATCCTTTCCCACCACATAGGATTCAGAATACATTGTTTATCTTATTAATTTAACACACGAATTCGACAGTAATGTGACTGAGTACAAAGCAGCATCTTACTTTAGATATAGTATCCAGAATTTTCCTTCATATGCCCCCAATCCATGAGCATCGAGAAAGCTATATTCAGGGACTATATGGCTGCAATCAGACTAGCGAAGTAGTTAACATATGCAAAAAGAACTGAATATCAAGAAAACAAACCAAGTTAGTGTCCCAATTATAATACCTTCGATTAACAGCAGCGAAGCCTCATTATTGTCTGGATTGCCTTCCCCTACTTGTCTACGTTGTGGGACAATAATACGCCATACATGACAAATTGTTCGTGTTTCATGACATTTAATTTGAACTCCAACAACAGAAAATACATAGCGGAAGATTGATAGGCAATACTAAGTGTCAAAGAGAACTCCAACAACAGAAAAATATAATTTGAGCATATTGAAATCAAAGATTATAATAAAACTCCGCCAGTGAAAAATGTAAAATCAAAAAGAGGCATTAACAGTAAGCTGGATACAGTTGAATGAACAATTTCAATTCCTTTATTCTCCAAAAAACAGAAAAACCTTATATTGCAACTACGCTAATCATCAATGGTATCAGAATCATCTGAAGATTGAGAAGATCCTCCTTTTACTTCATATATCCTATTTTCCCCTGTATCGTTACCCGAAGAATCAGAAACAAGTATGGGCGAGAATTTGTGATGATTTTGGTTGTCAATCATATACTTAAGCCTATCCAAAACTTGTTTAGCTTCAGCCTTAGCTGACAGAGCTTCCTTAACCCTAATATCAGCATTAATCCTGGCCATAACAGCGGCATTGTGAATAGACTCAGAAACAATTGTAGCAGCGGCAACCAACTGTTTAGCCAAATGTGTGTTGATTTCAATAGCGTTATTAGTGGGAGTAACATAGAAGAAAGTAAAATTAGGGTTAGAACAAAGAGGGCACAAGTAACCAGAAGGAGCATCAGGTACACAAGAGAGGTGTGAAATAGAGGGGCATTTTAGGCATAATAGACGGAGACGAGGGGGAGGAGGGTTATGGAGGAAAACATCGAAGCAGATGGGACAGAAGGAACCGGGGTGGGAATCCAGTACACAGGCGGTGCAGAGATGACGGTGAATACCTCTGTAAGGGAGAAGGTGGAGGATGAAGGGGCGAGTGGCGGAGCAAACCGCGCATCGGCTGCCGGAAACAATTTGCTGCAGCATTAGAACAAACAATTTGTTGTATGGCAAATCAGTCGTAATCTCACATTTATTTATATATAAAAAAAATTGTTCAGATTCAAAGTATCCAATCTTCTCTTTTGCATGTTCATTGCATGCATTCATCATTGATTGAAATAGATATATTTCCGTTTTTTACCCACCAACTCTTAACACAATAATTTCTAAAAATAAATAAATTAATCCCAATATGAAAAATCAACCTCCAAGGTGGGCGACATACTTGTAGCTGCAAGAGAAAAGAACTCACCAGTGTTAAAAATTGATACTCCATTAAAGAGGATGAATGTTAAAAAGGAACCGGAAAGATATGTGATTTATCAATGCGGTCCTCAAGATATTCGGATATCTTGTTTATGAATTATAGTTGGCTCATTTAGTAAAATTAGTCCCGGGAACATGCGTTGCACGTTTGTCCCCTAATTAACATTAGACAAGTCAATTTATATAATCATAGTGGAGCGTACATAAATTCATCGCTAAGTTCAAAGTTAAGTCATTTTATATGTAAGTTTAACATAAGAATATAACTATTCACAAAATATAGTATGAAAATCTTGTGTCAGATGTGGGAGGTTTGATATTTTCAATGCTTCATGAAAATAAACCTTTTATTATATCAAATGAATTAATATATTTTAATTACTAAACGTAAGTTTTAATAATCAAAAAAGAAATTGGCTATAAAAAGATACGTATAAAGAAAAATATTACACAATGTCTAGGTGGTCTAACATCAAATGTATAGAAAAAAATTACAAGTTCAAACGGAGAAGAAAGAAAAGTAAATAAAGACGTCGCACCTATAATAAAAGACATCACATTAAAATACATGGACAAAAATATTGTCATACTGACTGAATTACATTTTGTTAGAAGTCGATATTGATTGAATTACATTTTGTTAAAAGTCGACTTGCTATAGATAAAATGTGTCATATGTATAAAAAAAACTAAAATAATAATTTAAAAAAAAAAACAGAAAAGAAAGTATGAATATGTTAAAAATACAGATACACTATATTTCTTGAACTGTATATTAAAGGATATGTATATAAAAAATTAAATATGAATTCTAATACAATAAAATTTAATGTAACATTTAGTCATCTTTTTACTTTACATTATTTTTCATTTTATTTTTACTTTTGCACTAATTCTTGTACCTCACTATAATAGTTAACTGCATAAATTTTCTAAACATTTGAGATTACATTTAAAAAGGAAAAAGTACAAATATGTTGTTTTAAAAAAATAAATGATTATCAAACAACGAAAACGACATAACTTAATGTTTATCAAAGACTTACTCTTTTACGGGTCTAGTTGTAAAAATATTCTATGGGATTTTTAACATGCTTACCCTCAAAATAATTAATTATAAATATAAATAGGGATTAGCTTTATTATATTTATATCCTAAAGAAAGAAGAAATGAAGAATATAAAAATATAGTAATCAATTACGAAATTATATTTAAAAACTCAAAAAGCTGGAGATATGAAAAATAAAAATTCACTTACAACTTCATATTGGAGAATATTCATCTTGTAACTATGATAATTTACATATTTCTCAACAAAAAGAAGATGACTATGCATGAAATTTTAAAGAATACTAATAAATAAATCAATAAGAATTCTTATAATTACAATTGGTAATGAAAATTTTACAACTGATGTAGACTAACTTAATGTAGGATGCAAGATGATTACAAACTTGAATGAAAGAAGGGAATATAAATAATGTTGTGTGAGTGTCTTTGATAGGCTCTTCATTACTCCCACTTATCTTACTAATTAAAATTGAAGCTTATTAGACTCTTCCTTACCCACATTTAATTAGTACGTGAATATATGATTGCATTAAAATCTTGTTTGATGCATGAATTTAAATATAACTATTACTACTTAATATTTAATTAATTAAATAGATATTAGTATTTAATTTATTTTAGGGGTAAGATAAAGGCAAAATGGTAATCCAACTTTGAGGTTAGGAGATTCCCATTTATAATAATATATGATATGATGATGATGATATGATAGATGATGATATGATGATTATTCAAGAATTGGGAAAAAATGAATAATTTTTATAATTTGTAGAATTTTCCTGTTTATGATTAAAACAATACAACTTGCATGATATATCCAAATAAACTTCAACTCCAAATTATGATTCAATATTTCAGAGTGATATAAGTAAAAAATTAAATTCTGAAAATGGAAATAAAAAATTTGATTAGAATTGATGAGTCGCATAACATGCTTTACGTAGTCCATTTTCCATGTTCTGCATTAGAGTTTTTTTTTTTATATATATTTTTATCAAAGGGAGAAAAAGGAAAAATTCCCAAAAGTTATAAGTTTTTCTTTTTAATCAATAAATTGAGGTTCGATGCATTTTAAGTGATTTTTGTGTCTAGTAAACATTCAAACGAACTGTTTGGGAATTTTATAGAGTTTAAGTTATATACACTATCAGCATAAAAAGAAATTTATACGATCCGACAATCTTGTGTCTAAAATTCAAAAATCATTTCAAGTACATTTGACAGCAATAAGACATTCAAATGGTTACACTAACTCTATGGTCACTTGCTCCAACAGAAAATGTTATGATCCCATGGAGCTTTTAAGCTTGGTGAAAAAAAACTATACAGTTGCCTGAGCCCATCTTCACCAACAATGATAAGAAACGATCCTGCTGAAATTCAAATATTAAGCATTTGTGACTGAATATGATGATGATTTATAGACAAGTAAATCAACGACTCACATTTACATGAAGCACTGATTGATGGTTCAGTGGAAAATTCTACTATATATAGCAGCAACTCTATAAGGAACTTTTCAACTAAAACTTTCAGTTAGAGTTCAGAGAATGAAAACGTCAGAACACAAATGCCAAGATCAATGATATACATAAAACATGAAGGCGAATCCAACAGTATAGCTGATAAAGTTGACGTATCTCTCCTGCATTCTTGTTGGTGAAATCCAAGCTTAGGAGTATAATGTCATGTACAGCTAGGGAGGCTTAAGCATTTATAAACTGTGTATGCAGGTCGCTTATATGTAGGTATGCTGCTAGCGTCAACAAATCTAACTTCACCTGGCCCAAAATAGATAAGACCTACATGGTCAATAAATAATTGTAAAGTGACGTAAACTGCAAGCAAGGTATAGCTGTCAAAAATTAAGTTAATATGGAATGGAGGGAGTAATGTATAACTATTAAATTACCTTAACTACAATAATAATAATAATTAATGATTTTGTATAAATAGTGAATAAAGATAATTATTTGCAAAAAGTTTCAAACAAGTGGGATTTTTATATTTTGATGACAAATTTTATGTCGAACTAAATTACAAACGGAATTGTCCTAAATCGTGTGATTGTTAATATAGGAATCCAAATCCTCCTATAAGTGTGACTGTTAATAGTATCTTCTATACCTAAAAATATAAGGAATCCAAATCCTCCCATAAGTGTGGTTTTTAATAATATATCTTCTATATATAATAAGGAGAAGGAGGTCGATCGATCGATCAGTAGATGATAATTTAGAATTAAAGATGGGTGATTGGTCAGAAACTAATTATGATATGTTGGTTCTCATAGCTAAGCGTTTCAATTTAATTGAAGATTACTTAAATTTTGCCTCTGTCTGCAAATCGTGGCGATGTGCGGCCACCAAGGAGAATTTTAACACTAATCTGGCTAGAGTTCCGTGGCTGATGTTAGCTGAGGAAGAAGGCAATTCAAGTCGACAGTTGGTCAGCCCTTATAATGGCATGATTATGAAGAAGAAGATTCCAAAAGCCAGCGGAAAAAGATGTATGGAGACTATGGGATGGCTTGTTACGGTAGGAAAAGATGTAGGTGAGATTAGTTTGTTACATCCCTTCTCTGGTGTTCAAATCGAATTGCCCCATCAAAATACCACCGAAAATTATCATACTCACCACCAAACTGGCGACCTGTGGACTTATTTTCACAAGGCAGTTTTGTCTGCTAGTCCTTCTCACACATCAGACTACCTTCTCATGGTAATTGAGGGAGATGTCAAGTTCCTCAGTTATTGGAGGCCAGGCAACTTGCAATGGACCAGGATTATAAATACATCCCTCCACGTTGCACATCGTGATGTCATATATTTTGATGGCAAATTTTATGCAGTTGATTGGAGTGGTCGAGTTCTAGTTTGTGATATTGAATCCAATCAGACACAAGTAGTTGCACAACTAGCTAGGGAATATAATGGGGAAGAGTCGTACGTAGTAGAATCACTAGGAACATTATTTATAGTTGTGCGTCACGGTGTTGGGTTAAGATACATTACAGATGATAGCGACAGGATTCCATTGACACTTACCCAAGATGATATTTTTGATGATCTTGATGAGGAATTAACTTATGGGACAACAAATATTCGAGTTTTTGAGGTAGATTTAGTTACTGGCAAATTGACGCAAACTAAAGAATTAGGGGACACAACTTTTTTTATTGGTCATAATGCTTCTCGCTCTGTTCAACCTTCTCAATTTCCTGGAATCAAGCCAAATCATATTTATTTTACCGATGATTATTGGGAATCATACCTTGTATTTGAAGAAGGCGGTGGCTTAGACATGGGTGTATTCAACTTAGCTGATGGCACCATCCTCCCCTTCCCACACTACAAGGGTGTCTCTTTAAGTCCTGTTTGTCCTCCAACTTGGGTCACACCAACCCTATGTTGATTATATTTGATATCACACTCCTTTCATTTAATTTTCTACTAGTATTATTTGTTAGTGTTGTTTTCCCTTCCATCTTACATAATTGGGTTGGTTTGGTTTTAACTAAATAAAAAAAAAATAACATGAGACAAAACCAACCCGACACTATATATATAATTTTAAAATTTTATTTTATATATAAAAGTATCTACTTCGCAGTTTGAAAGTAGAGTAGTAAATAACGAGTCTTGACTGTCGAGAGTCTCAATTATGAGAGGCAGAAAGTTATGTTGAAAAGCAAGTTCGGAGATGATCTCCGTGGACGTAGGTTTGATACCTCCAAGTTTTTGATTATAACCCAGTTTCCAGTTCCCAAGATCATCGCGGATAACTCCACCTTCTATTGACTTGATGGAGAATGATCCGTCAATGTTAAGCTTGTAGTAGCCAGCCCAGAGGAGGGGGTTTAATTTCCAGCAAACTTGGAAGGAGATTTTAGCAGAGGGATAGTGATAAAAAGACTTAGTGGTGTAAGTGTAGTCAATGGCGCGAGCATAAACTTGAGGAATCGAGATAGAATTGGCAGAGTTATGAAAAATCTGCTGAATAGGGGGCTATGAGTGTTGGGGTTATTTGTCCTAATTTCTTATCATAAATAGGTTTTCCTTTTAGGAAAAAGATTTTAATATTTTGACTAGTCCTTTTCTTGTAGGAAAGGTTTTAGAACTCTATAAATATAGATTTGTTCCTTTTAACTTAATTAGCATTCACAATGTAGTCCTAGAATTTTGAGAGTTGCGGTTATGGAGGAGAATTTTGTGTACCTCCTTGTATTCCGAGTGAATTGGTTGAGGTTGTTTCTCTCTATATTTTGTACTCTCATAATTATAGTGGATTGCTCATCTTGTTCAGGCTTCCAGTCATTTTGAATAGTTGATCAAAGGTCTGCAGTATAAAACTCCTTCATAGGAATTATATTGTAGTTCAAAAATGACAAGGAAATTAAGATCAAGATGTCTTTTTTATGGATCGACAAAAACAGCCAGCCACGGAAATGATGAAAAGATACATGAGAATGTACGTAGTTGACATCATATATACAATTAGTCGACCTAAACTACATGACAATTAGGCGTACATTGTTTATGTGGAACACTAAATATACGTAGTACTTAGCACAAATCACAGAAAGCACTTCCCTAGTAATGTACGTAATTATATATGTTATGGTCCTTCTTCGGGTAGAATGGACCATTACCGGTAGGCAGAGCTACGAATTTCAACAAAAACCAAGAGTCATACTGCAATTGCTGCTGTTGATTTGAGGTTGCGAATTGTCACTAAAGGTTTTAACTGATTTTTAACATTAAATTCTAATTTTGCGTTTTTTTCGTCATTGTTTTTAAAAAATCACAAATGATATCGATCAGGAGGAGTTTGCAAACACTATATATTTTATTTTTATGTCATATGTAAATGCGTAAAATGTACAATGATGCATTATGTAGTAGGAGATTTGAATCGAGAAGTAATTTTGATGATTTTCGTAATAATATTGGATGTTTTTAACAGTGATAGTGCATGTTATTTATTTTAGAAAATTAGGTTGCAAATGAAAATTAATTATCATATTATTTTTTTTTGTTGAAAAAATATGTTATAATAGGGAATGGTTGTTGCAGCTTTAGTCGCCACTAAAAATCACTCATACCTTTTAGTGGCAATATTTGGTATTTTGTGGCGACTTTTATCGCCGCTAAAGGTTTAGTTCTTTTGTAGTGAATTCAAGTTGGCAATGCTTAGGTGGAGGGATTAGTCTCATGTGGCTTTCCACATCACTAAAAATTTGGGTGGTTAACTCTTGAGGGTATTTGTGGTCTCTTGAGATAACGGTGGGGATATTTTTGATCCCAAAATGTAATGAAGGATTAAAATGGTCTATTTCGCATAGTTCAAGAATATTTTTTAAGCAAGTTTTTACTATTAAATTGTTTTTTTTTACTATTTGAAATCAAGCAATTTAAGCCTTATAAGTTAAGCTTTTGATCTCATATTACTCTCCCCACAAAGTTCCAACGGGAGTAATGTAATTCTCAC
>JAJOOH010024431.1:0-17715 GCA_029582605.1 Solanum gracilifrons | reverse complement strand
AAACATTAAAAATTCTAAACCAAGAAAATCCCTTAACCTAAAAAAGCATTATCAAAACCAAAGCCCTTAAAACCCTAAAAAACAAAAATGCTAAACCCTAGAGTCTAAACCTTAAAAACTTTTAAAAAACTTAACCCTAAACACCTAACCCAACTCCCTAAACCCTAAACCTTAAACCCTAAGAAACCCTAAACCTTAAACCCAAAGAAACCCTAAACACTAAGAAACCATAAAGCCAAAAAACCTTCACAAATTCTAAACCTACAAAACCATAAAACACCTTAAGCCCTAAATCCTAATCCCTAAACCCTAAGAAACTCTAAGAAAACCTAAACATAACAAACCCTAAACCCTAAAAACTAGGATTTTTAGGTTAAGGGATTTTCTTGGTTTAGGATTTTTAAAGGTTTTTGGGGCCTTTTAGATGTAGGTTTTTTAAAAATTGTTTTATAGGGTTTAGGGTTTCTTATAGTTTCTTAGGTTTTATGGTTTCTCATGGTTTAGGGTTTAAGGTTTATAATTTGTTAGGGTTTCTTATTGATTTTTACGGTTTTTTTGGGTTTAAGATTTAGGGTTTTAAGGGTTTTTTTTAGGATTTAGTGTTTCTTATGTTTAGGGTTTTCATATTTTTTGGGGGGTTTTAGTTTAGGGTTTTTAATGGTTTTCTAGGGATTGGGGTGTAGCGTTTATGGTATATTATGGTTCAGAGTTTAGATTTTTTAGGGTTTTCTTACAATTTTAAAGGGTTTAAGGTTTAGGGTTTAAGGTTTAGGGTTTAAGGTTTTTAAGGTTTAGAGTTTAGGTTTATAGTGTTTTAAAACTTTAGGGTTTTTATATGGTTTTTGGTTTTTAGGGTTTAGGGTTTACAATTTTTTAGGGTTTTTAAGAGTTTAAGGTTTTAAAACTATTTTTTGAGGTTTTTTAGGTGTAGTCCTTTTTCAGGTTTAGGTTTTCTTTGGGTTTAGGGTTTAGGATTTCTTAGGGTTTCTTTGGGTGTATGGTTTTTTTTTAGGGTTAATTAAGGTGTAGCATTGAGGGTTTCTTAGAGATTAGGGTTTAGAATTTCTTAAGGTTTAGGATTTATCCTTAGAGTTTCATCCCTAAAGCTTAGGGTTTGGAGTTTAGGCCCGAAGGTTTAAGGATTAGGGTTTTAGGATTTTAGGATTATTTACGGTTTAGGGTTTAGGGATTTTTTTTGGGTTTTTAGTTTTTAGGGTTTATTAGGTTTATGGATTTTTTTAGTTTTAGGATTTTTTAGGTTTAGATTTTTAAGGTTTTTAAAGTTTAGGGTTTCTTAAGGTTTCTTAGGGTTTAGGATTTAGAGATTCCTACGGTTTAGGGTTTTTAGGCTAAGGGTTTTAAGATTTTTTTTTATGTTTAGGGTATTTTATTTTATTTTTAAGGGTTTTAGAGGATTTATTAGGGTAGGGTACTTTTAATGTTTTTTTTAGGGATTTTTAGGGTTTAGGATATCTTTGGTTTCATCTGGTTTAGGGATTAGGGTGGGTGTAGGGTTTCTTATTGCTTCTTATAGATTAGGGTGTCTTAGTATTGAGAGTTTAGGGTTAAGGTTTCTTATTATTTAGGGTTTAGGGTTTTTAGGGTTCTTTCCTATAGGATTTTTAAAGGTTTTTATAGGGGTTTTAGGTATAGATTTTTTAAAGAGTTTTAATATTTTCTACGGTTTATGGTTTCTTAGGATTACGGGTTTCTTTGGGTTTAGGGTTTCGGGTTTTGAGGAGTTATTGATTATGGTTTTTTAGGGTTAAGGGTTTAATGTTTCTTACTGTTTTGGGTTTAGGTTTTAGGGTTTAGGATTTCTTAGTGTTTCTTAGTTTTCTTAGGGTTTAGGGTTTAGGGTTTCTTAGGGTTAAGGTTATAGGGTTTAGGGTTTTCAAGGTTTAGGGTTTTTATAGGTTTAGGGTTTTATAAGGTTTATTCAGGATTTTTCTAGGATGTTTTTGATTTAGGGTTTTTAAAAGTATTTTAGAGTTTTTTTCTAGTTTAGGGTTTAGATTTCCTATGGTTTAGGGTTTTGGGTATGGGGCTTAGGGTTTGAGAATTAGTTTTTTTTAGAATTTAGGGTTTAGGGATTAAGGTTTTTTAGGTTTAGGGTCCTATAAGGTTTTTTAAGGGGGTTTTTTATTATCGTTTTAAAGGTTTTTTAGGGTTTAGTCATTCTTAGGTATCACGACTGGAGAGCACCCCCACCAAGTCGTTACTTGCGTACTCGAACTCTTGGAGGTCTAAAACTAGCCCTTAGCAATTAATCATCACATTCGGTAATAAAGACAGTAAGGAATAAAAACACTTTTTAAAACAAATCCATAATACTCATAAAATCTTTCAAATGTAAAGAAGTAGAATTTCTAAGTCTCATGTACCATCATAGACACGAATAGAACATCTTAGGGACACGACCCTTTTACAACCAAAATATAAGTCTTATACAATGTCTAAGTCGAAATACTAGAAAGATAACAACTATGTCCTCGAATATATGAGGACATACCAAGCTTCTTGAGAAGAGTCAATATCCCAAGCTTCCTCAAAAGATCTCCTCACTTTCCACCACCTACACTTGTAACAATAGAGAAATATGGAATTAGTACAATAAGTACTAAGTATGATGACCATGCAAGAAAACATGCACAACGGACATTTGCAAGGAATGTATGCTTTTAAGACCTTCTTTAACAAACCTTTACAACCACAAGGATAAACCCACATGACCTTATAAAGACTCATCATAGTCCATCATCACCAGATATCACCATTTCAAGAGAAACATGCTTTCACATTAGCATAATAACACTTTATATAATATCACATTTGTACCATCAGAACATCTTCACATTATACCTTCACACAAACTTTACATATAGCTTCATATAGGACTTTACATATAGCCACATATGTGTATAATAATTCAACAATATAATAACACTCATATAATGCCCTTCATAGCCTCAATTCATGATAATACAATATTCCAACATTATACAACAACTTCACCAATGCCTTCATGGCTACAACTCACAATAATACCACACAAGAATAAGATATAACACTTCCACCAAAGGTGGATTCAACATACCAACAACAATCAATTCAATAAAGAGAGTTCAAGCTTTCTTACCATAATCCAAAGCCAGTCAAAATCACCAATATTTCACCCATAAGGCTTACCATCCTTAATTCACCCATTATCAACAATTTATCATGAATGTTCATTAAACAACACAAGATATATCAATACAATTCACTTTACACATAATTTCATCAACTTTGAATTTAAAGAAATAGACCCACTTCATAGCAAATTTTAGGGTTTTGTAGAAGACAAGGGTTCATGGAGTATTTCATTCAAAAACCACAAACAAACATCAACTAATCCATATCCTAATGTTTGAAATCATTTTCATGCAAGAAAGCTCAATGCAACACAAGAAAGTATGAACTACATCTACAAACTGATTATGCATCAAAACTTCACATTTTCTCATTACATTGGAGTAATTACCTTCTCCAACTCATATCATGCTCATCATAACGTCATTAGGCACATTATACAATTTATTCATAAAAGCACATTGGTCATGTTCAACAACTCAACCTCATGAAGCATATAGAGACAACTCATACTAAATGCATATTAACATGAGGAACATAATTCACGAACACTCATTTTCTTATATAAACAAGAATTCAACTAGAACATGCATAACATAAGCAGACCATGGAAACACATATTCACACATGACTCTAAAACATGACACAAGTTACAAGGAACTCTTGGTCTCAAGCTTGAATAATAATAGAAGGAAAGAGATAACGATATCAAAACTCTCAACAACCTTACTATTCAACATGCTATCCCCCACTTGGGAGAAAACCCAACTAAGGCTAATCATGAAAACATCACCTCAACACAACATCACAACTATAAAGAACTATCACTTACCAGTACCTTCATCCGGATTAGCTCCTTTGTCCTTGTTAGATTGAAGCACATAGAAACGATTCCTCTTGGGAGCATCAAGATCCGGCCCACTAAGAGAAGCTTCTTTGGCCACCCTTCCTCTAGCCGTAAGAGTAGGACAATCTTTCACTTCGTGATCAATCTTTCCACACCCATAGCACCCACTAGTATCGGCTAAGCACTTTCCATGATGCTTCTTCCCACAATTGTGGCAAGTAGGTTTAGGAAATGGAGGTCCACTACCTCTCCCTTTGTTAACCTTAGGAGTTCTTGAAAAATCTTGATTTAGAGCTCTCTTCTTGAACCTAGGTTGACCTTGCTCATCGGATCTACCTCTCTTCAACTCCTTATTCTTTCTTTTGAGTTTGGACTCCCCAATAGATTGAGCATACACCATGAGTCTAGAAATGTTCATATCATCATGGAGCATCGCCGTACGACACTCTTCCTCAACTAGGTCGGATATCCCCGTAACAAACGTACTCATCTCATCTCTAGGGTTAGATACCAAAGATGGAGCATACTTAGACAATTGGGTAAATTTCAAAGAGTACTCTTTCACATTTATGTTACCTTTCCTAAGGTTGATAAACTCCTCTACCTTAACCTCCCTCTTCTAATGGGGAAATTACCTACCAAGGAATGCTTCCTTAAACAACTCCCATTCTAAAGGACCCGCTCTAACCAGCCTATTGGCCTTCCATTGAGTAAACTAAATTTGGGCCTAGGGTCCTGGTTACCCTTTTAAGATGAGTATTGATGCCTCCCATATTGTTGTGGTTTTTTTCCCGTGTTATTGGAATTAGAAGTGCCTTCAGCCTTATCGAGTATTTGGTCCGTTCCCTGGTTCAAATATACGCCAGCATTGACAATTTGCCCATTTGCATTGGATTGATAATGGGACTCTTTGCTAGCCTAAACAAATTAAATAGACTTAGAATTATTAGACTTACCTACTATTTGTTTAGCTTCTTTTAACTGCACCCCTGCATTCTCTTTCCCTCCTTCTTGCCTACTGTTTGATGTATTTATTTTCGTACCACCCTTATTCTCACCCTGTGCATATCATTGGTTATTTCATGTGTAATAGGCATTGGACTGATTAGATGAACATTAGTGTTAACATCGAAGGAGAAATTAGAATTGATTGTCTCTTCGAGTTGGTTCAAAGTAACATGATAATTGTATTGAGGCTTAGATGAACACGAGCTTCACCTAAATTCTATTTTTGTCCTTAATTCCTCATTTGATTGATTCCCATGTTCGAGTGATCATTCGGTTTGTGTTGAGTTTGGGAGCTCAAATTCATTGTTTGAATCTTGTTTCTTGTTTCTTATTCCCTAATTTCCTAAGAGTTGATTTTTTAAATTTCCCCACTCGCCTTTACTTCGTCTAACTCGCCTGAGATTTTGTCGGCGACCCCACCGTCAAAATCGTTAGAGATTATGATCAGATGATCTTCTATGTGTGGTGAAGAATCCCCCATGGTTGATTACCCTCGAGATTCCTCCAAAGAAACTCAAATTTTTTAGCACAATCGCAGTGATTCAAAGGGGATTCCCAATGAATTTTCCATTTGTGATCTTGCGATTAGGATGGTGGAAACCGTTGAAATTTGGATTGGGGGTAGATATTTTAGAGGAGAAGCCATATTCCCCTCCACATTCGCATGAGTCTCATAAGTTTTTACATAAGACATAATTTTGCGTGTCTCATCTAACTTTTTATTAGAAATTGCAACGTAGATCACCTCATACTTTCAAAAATAGAAGAGTTATAGGATAAATTGGATGGTGAATCTTCACAAGTTTTTTTGGTATTAACCATGTGCATCATTTGTCCTAGTGGCCTCTGAGGCCTTTTCGGTGACTCTGAGTCCATTCTGGTAGCTTTTGGCAGTGGTCTACTCTAATGTTACCGTTAGTGTTGAGAGAATTTTTTAAAAACATGATTTTTGGAGAGAGAAAATTTAGAAAGTAAGGAAGAGATTTAGGATTTATTAGGGTTTAGGATTTCTTAGGGTTTTGGATTTAGTTTTTAAGGTTTATTAAGGTTTATCGTTTAGGGTTTAGGGTAGAGTTTTGACCCTAAGGTTTAGGATTTAGAGTTTAGGCCCTTAGGCTTAGGGTTAAGGGTTTTGGGATTTTAGGATTATTTATGTTTTTTAGAGTTTAGGGTTTACGGATTATTTTTCTGGTTGTTAGGCTTTAGGGTTTATTAGGTTTAGGGATCTTTCTTTAGGTTATGGGTTTTTTAGGTTTAGATTTATTAAGGTTTTTAGGGTATTTTAGGGTGTAATGTTTCTTAAGGTTTCTTAGGGTTTGGTATGTATGGATTCTTAGGGTTTAGGGTGTTTCGACAATGGGTTTTTAATGTTTTTTATGTTTAGGGAATTTTATGTTTTTAAGGGTTTTTTAGGGTAGGGGACTTTTAATGGTTTTTAGGGATGTTTAGGGTTTAGGGTTTAGGTTTAAGGGTTTCTTAGGGTTGAGGGTGTATGTTTTCTTATTGTTTCTTAGGGGTTTGTTATGGTTGAGTGATTAGGGTTAATAGTTTCTTATTATTTAGGGTTTGGAGATTTTTAGTGTTTTTAGCTTAGGTTTTTTTTGGTTTAGGATTTTTTTAAAAGGTTTTTTATAGGGTTTTTAGGTTTAGGGATTTTGAAGGGTTTTTTAGGGTTAAGGGTTTCTTATGGTTTAGTGTAACACCTCAGATTCAAATTAGAGGGAATAGCATGTTAGAACATCAAGGTGCTACATCAAAAGGACCAACCATGGGTCCATGGAAGAGCACCCAGAAAACTGTATAAGGCAGTAGCCAAGCCAGGACCCACGCCCAGTGGATGGGTCCATGACCCATGGATATGGGTCTCGTGGATTGCCAAATATTATTGTCCAGACCACGCTTGACCAGGACAGACCGTAGGTCCATCCACGTCCTGTCAACGTGGTCTCGTGGGTCATGTTTTGGGCAGTTATGTTGAAGGCATAATGGGACTTTTCAGTTTTAATTAGATTAAAGTAAGGTCGTTTTGCCAAAGCCTAGACCACATAAATAAGTACTTTAAACCAATAAATTCACCAATTCTAAAATATTCACTCAAATCCTGAAAGAAAACCCAAACCTCTCTCCAATATTCTCTCTCTAGAAGGTTGAAGAAGAAGAAGAAGAAGAAGAGAGTGCGAACTAGGTCAAGTCAAGTCTCCAATATTCCAAGCTTTGGGGGCTTTGTAATCAAGGTATGATGGCTTATTCATCCATGGAATCCTTTCATCCATGGAATCCCCTGGAATTCCCCAAATTTGAAGAAGAATTCCCCAATTCTAGTTAGGCTTTCTTCCAATGTTATGGGTTATGATGAATGTTGATCTAATTGAGTGCATTATGATTGTTTATGGTTGAATTGATAAAATTACATATTTTAGGATGAAATTACATGTACCCATGCCTAAACCATGTCTAGAAAGATGAAATTGAAGTAAGTGGGTTTTGTGCCTTGAAAGGGGAAATCGAGGATTTAGAGACAATCTTCTAGGATTGAGACAAGTGTAATAGAATTCTGCTCGTTTTATAGAAGACTTTGATTGTATTGGAAAAATAATTTAAATTTTGGTACCAATTTGTATAATCTTATGTTATGATATGCTAAGTGGCTCGTATGAGGCCTCTCGGGGTCTTATACGCCATGTTATATCTAGGGTGTACCCATGGGTCATGATAAACTTGGTAATCAGAGCACAAGGTTTACAATGGTTCTAGAATGTCACAAACCACGTCAAGTAGAGTCTTGTTCATAAGTGAGATGCGCGCCAAATATATGAATGAGAGGCTACCAGATGATTAGTAAACTTCACTTCTTCATTTCTCTATGTCTTGCCATAGAGTTTAACTCTATAAGGACTTTCTCCTAATCCTTACCCGATGGTCTACATGATATGACTACTACAAGGGCTAATGCTAGAAGGAATGAAGAAGACATTGTATATCAAGAAGCTCCTCCACAAGCTATGATTGACCCTTTGGATGAAAATGTGACTTATGCAGTGTTTAGATCGCCTTTTCAAGTGTTGGCTCAAGACATTACAGCCCAAGCCAATAGGAAAGTTGTGAACCTCGTGAACCCAAATGTGGGTACGGTGTCATCAAGAGTGAGGGACTTCACTAGGCTGAACCCTCTGGACTTTTATCGTTTAAAGATTGAGGAAGATCCTCAAGAGTTTATAGATGAGGTCCATAAGGTGTTAGCTATCATAGGATTTACTCCGGTAGAAAAGGCAGAATCGGTCGCTTACTAACTTAAGGGAGTTACTCAAGTTTGGTTTAACCAATGGAAAAAAGTAAGAACGGTAGAGATGGACCCCATAGAGTGGGAAATGTTAAAAAATGCTTTTACTTAAAAGTTCTTCCCTCTAGAGATGAGAGAGGATAAGGTGCTTGATTTCATTAACCTTAGGCAAGGTAGTATGAGTGTTCAGTAATATGCTTTAAGGTTTACCCAATTGTCTAAGTATGCTCCATCTATAGTGGCCGACGGTAGGTCGAGAATGAGTAAGTTTGTGTCAGGTGTGTCAGATTTGGTATTGAAAGAACGGTGTACGGGTATGCTTGTTCATGATATGGATGTTTCTCGTCTTATGACTCATGCCCAACAAATTGAAGAGGAGAAGCAAAAAGGGAGATCTAGGGAGAAAAAGAGGTCTATAGTGGTTTATGATAATTCCTTACATGAAAGGTCTGATGTACATGGTTGTCCTAGGGATAGACAAAGGTTTTCCGAGCAAGGTTCCTCCAATGCTCTTAGGTATAATGAATATAGGGTGTCTAACCCTAACCTCAAGGAATTTGTAGTGAGTCCATATGGACTACTTGTGGTTGGTGTGGAAAGAGACATGCAGGTGAATGTTTAGCCGACATAGAGGGTTGCTTTAGTTGTGGAGAAAGTGGTCACAGAATGAGAAATTGTCCACAGGCAAAGGCTAAGGGAAAAGAGGGTAAGCAAGCTCTTCCTAGTGGTTCGGATGCAAATGCTCCTAGGCAAAATAGGTTCTATCCACTCTAAGCTAGAGATGAACCGGAGTGTGCTCCAAATGTTGATCCTGGTATGTTAAGAGCCTTTTCATGTGATGTTAAGGCTTTCCTAGATTCCAGTACTATATTATATTTTGTGATGCTATTTGTGGCCTTGAGATTAGATATGCTTGTCGATGTCATCCTTGAGATGGGTAGGTTGCACTTTTGTTATGCCTCTATATACCACCTAGTTAAGGTGAGGGAAATGGATTCAAGTGTTAAAAAACTCCAAAGAGTTAGTTACCTTTCTAAGATTGGTCTTACGTTGGTGATGAGTCTGAGATTTGGAATCATTTAGGGCATTATTTACAATGATTTAGTGTCCTGAAATGCTTATTTTATGCCAATAACTGATGTAAAACCATTGATTTCCAGGTATATGGATTGAGGGACTAAGCAAGGACAGTAATTTGCAAAAAGGAACTAAGCGAGCTGAAAGAATGAAGAAAACAAAGCCTGGTGATCGCTAAGTTCACTTGGCGCATCGCCGAATGGCTATCTGACCACCTAAAGATCCAGTGTTCCAAGCCTTGAAGGAGAAACCCAAGTTGGCGAGAGAAAAGAGCAGTTGGCGGATCGTTGATTGGTTTAGCAATGCAGTGTTGGATCTCCCAAAGTTACAGACATTGAGGAAGCTCAAGGCGATGACAAAAGGGTGAGGATATTGACTAAAGGGCAGATCACCGAGTGGATCGGCGAGTCCGATTTACTGCACCGAATGGCTCTTCGCAGCATATTTTTGGCTACTATAAATACATTTTTAAGTATCAGATTATTAATGAATTTTCAGTTGTAAGTTTTTGGATTGAATTCTGAGTATTGAGACAAGTTTTTCTCTAATTTTTCCTAAGCGTTGGAGAAATGAAGTTTTTCACTTTTGAGAAATTGGAAATGGGTCTTGGAGATTGTTCGAATTGGACATTGTAAGAATGAAATCAATCTTACGCAGTTGATGGAAACTCAATTTCGTAACGGTTTTTATCCTTTTATGATGTCTAGCTAAATCCCCAATTCTTGGGGTGTGATTATGTGAGTATGGGCTGATTTAGTTTATGGGTATTGCTAATTTTTAGTTTAAATGTTGTTTAGAAGTGAGTTTAATCGGTAATTGTGGTTTAATTTCTGAATTGGAGTTGCAAATGCAGTTCTACCTTCGTATTTTGGCTTGCTCGAGAGAGAGAGTTTCAAAACCAAGGTTTTGATTCATGGTCAGTGGGTATTGGGTTGACATGAGTTCAGCTCGAGAAAGTGAATCCTAAAATCAGTCCCACATATTCAGCTCGAGAGAGTGAATAGACTATGGTGTAGGCTAGTCATATTTTGCTTGCTTGTTGATGTTCGAGAGAAATCAACTTCATTTGGGGTAAATTGTTCGAGAGAAAATGTATTCCCTCTATGGCTTAGCTTATTCACTAATACACAACTACTTCCTAACAGTTGCAATTACCCATTTGTCTATATTAGCCTATAATCGAATCATATCCCAAGAACCCATCTCATTATTGTATTTCGTATTGTTTGTTGCTGTTGTAGTTGATAATTCTAAACCAAAATGCCCTTGTTGTTTGACATTCGTGTTGTCCCCTAACTTGAATTATGTTTTCATTCGATAATGTCTATTCCTATGACTTATTTGACCACATTCATACTTCCTAATTGATTCTCAAACACTTACCGCTCCCTGTGGGATTCGACCCCAACTCATTCAGTTGGGTTTCATACTGACTAACGATCGTTTACACTTAGAATTGGATGAAGTGTCTTTGAAACGTTAATCAAAATGGTGTTGCTGCCGAGAGGTGTTGTTGTTTGAGAATTTTTGGTGAAGTTGAATTTTGTTTGTTTTTAGTCATAGTTGAATCAACTTACTTTTAGTTTTGGTTTATTTTTTTGTGTTTAGAAATAGCGGATATGAGTGTCAACGGAAGTAATGGTAGCAAAGTGGGCCACCAAGATAACATCATAAATCAAAATGATGTGAATGAGCCGAATGCTAATAACCCTCATCTAATTGGTGGAATTGGTACCGTTCGCTTGCCTTCGGTTTAAGGGAACGATATGTTCCACATTACTATCACTATGTTGCAGCTCTTGCAATGGAAAGGGCTGTTTGGTGGATTGGCTCATGAGGATCCCCATGAGCATATCGAAAACTTTGTTGATGTTTGCGGGCGATTCTCCTTCAAGAACATATCCCAAGGCTCGGTCCGGTTGAGGTTGTTCCCATTTTCTCTAATGGGAGAAGTGTGCAAGTGGTTAGCTAAATTTCCAGGAGACTTCATCACTTCTTGGGAAGAGCTTCTCACTGCATTTCAAGTGTGATTTTTCCCTCCTACAAACATGATGACACTTCGGGACAACTTTCAGAGCTTCAAGAGTCTGGAGGGCGAGCCAATCCATGAGACTTGGCTATGATTCAAGAAGTTGGTGCTGCAATGCCTAACTCATGGTTTGCCTCGCAACGTTTTGCTGCATTAACTTTTACCGAAGCCTTGATTCAGTAAACAAGGGAGTAGCTGACCAACTTTCTCCGAGAGGTTTGATGCAACAACCTTATGTTATAGTAGCCCAGCTCTTGGACGGTATGACAAAAATCAACCGGGCATGGTACACCCGCGAGGATCAGGTCTCCCCCCTCACTTTAAAATTAACCAATGAGTAACTTGAGAAATACAAAGAGAGGGACCAAAACATGGCCAAGATGATGACCCAACTTGACAGTTTGTCTAAATATGTCATGGGAGCTGGTAGGGCTTGGAGTGTCAATGTCATGGATGTTGGGTGTGTAAACCCCGAAGAGTCCAAGTTTGAAGCGTTATATGATGAGGAGGTGAATTTCCTAGCCAACCAAGGAGGTGGTTATCATGCAAACTACCAGAGGCAGGGTGGTAACCAAAGTTGGAGCCGGGATGAAGGTTGGAGAGATCGTGATAAAGAGTGGAGGGATCGAAATCCCACTTGAAAGAAAAGAGATAGGGGAGAAGGATATGTACATTCCTCCCCACAAGCGTCAAAAGCCCAAAGATTCTGAGAATGGCTGTTCTGAGGATATGCTCTCTTGTATTCTCAACAAGGTTAAAGGGTCCGATAAAATTTTGAATGAAATGAAGGAAGATGTATCAACCCTTAGCCAGACGGTTACCTCTCACTTTGTCTCTATCAAGCAATTGAAGAACCAAATGGGTCTAATTTCATCTCATTTGAACCTGGACAGTAGGGGGGGTTTCCTAGTGACACCATGGCAAACCCCAAGAATGAAACCTAAGTGGGGACTTGCGTCATGCTACGACGTTAATTAAGACGTTGCTTGGGAGGCAACCCAAGTTTTCATTTGCTTAATATTTGTTTTAGGAATAATCGTGTGTTGATTTTGCAGGTGGAAGTGTAGAATGTGTTTGTAAAGTGCAGGTTGGCGAGCAAAAGGCCCAGTCGGTGACCTGCCGAAGAGGTCGGTGAGCCCGACTTGGATCGCCGTTGGACTCAAGAACTTCTATGGTTGGAGTCTGAAAAACTCGACGGGCCCGGGAGCAAATCGGCGTGTCGTTGAACAGGTCGGCAATCACTACTTAGTCCTTCATTTGGACCCCCACATTAACTGGAGGTCCTGTAAAACTTAGCGAGGTAAGTGCCCCATCGGCGTGTTGCCGAGTGGGTCGGCGAGCAAATTTAATGTCGCGGAAAGGGCGAGAACTGGACTGTTTTAAAGGCCAAAGGTTCAAAAGTTCATACTCTTTCACATTACCTCACTTTTTAACTTCCCAAAATCACACCCGCATTATATTTTCAGGGTTTCTTAAGGTTTAGGGTTTAGGTTTTTTTAGAATTTCTTCGGGTTTTTTTAGGGTTTAGGCTTTTATATGGTTTAGGATTTAGTGCTTAGGATATTTTTCGATTTCTTAGGTTTACCATTTTAATGGTTTTTAGGGGTTTTAGGGTTTAGGTTTCTTAGTGTTTACAAATTAGGGTTTTTAGGGTTATTTAATGGTTTAGGGTTTAGTTTTTTTTCAAAGTTTTTTCGGATTTAGAATTAAGGACTTATTTTTTAAAATGTTTTTAAGGTTTAGGGCTTCTTGGGTTTTTAAAGGTTTTTTTTGGGTTTTTTGGGTTCAGAATTTTTATGGTTTCTTAGGTCTTAGGGTTTCTCAAGATTTAAGGTTTCTTAGGGTTTAGGGTTTTGGGTTACTAAGGGTTTAAAGTTTAGTGTTTCTTAGGGGATGGAGTTTAAGGTTTTTAGGGTTTTCAAATTTTAAAGGTTTTGAGGTTTGAGGTTTATGGTTTAGGATTTCTTAGGGTTTAGGGATTCCTTGGAATTCTTAGTGTTTAGGGTGTCTTAGAGTTTCTTGAGATTAAGGTTTTTAGGGATTTTAGGGTTTAGTGTTTACGGCTTAGGATTTTTTAGGTTTAGGGTTTTTAAAGGTCTTTTAGGATTTTAAAGGTTTTCTTAGGGGTATTAAAGGTTTATAGGGGTTTTTAGTTTTAGGGTTTGTTATGGTTTTTGAGGGTTTACGATTATTCGGTGTTTCAAGTTTCTTAAGATTTAGGGTTTAGGGTTTTAAAGGGTTTAGGCTTTTAAGGGTTTAGAGTTTAGGCTTTCTAAGGGTTTTTTTTAGGGTGTTTGGATTTAGGGATTAGGGTTTTTAGGGTGTTTAAAATTTTGTTTTTTTAGGATTAGGATTTTTTAAAGGTTTTCTAGAGTTTAGGGTTTCTTAGGGTTTAGGGTTTTTCAGGGTTTAGTGTTTCTTAGGGTTTAGGGCTTCCTAAAGATTTCTTAGGGTTTAGAATTTAGTGCTTAAAGATTAGGGGTTTTTAGGGTTTAGGGTTTCTTAGGGTTTAGGATTTATGAATTATCACGTTTTCTTAGGGTTTCGGGTTTTTAGGCTAACGGTTTTTAGAATTTTTTATGTTTAGGACATTTTATGTTTAAAGGGTTTTTTTAGGGTAGGATGATTTTAAGATTTGAGGGATTTTTGTTGTTTAGAGTTTTTTTGGATTTCCTAGAGTTTATGGTTTAGAGTGTAGGGTTTCTAAATTTTTCTCAGGGTTAAGGGTTTCTTAGGGTTGAGAGATTAGGGCTTAGGGTTTCTTATTATTTAGGGTTTAGAGTTTTAAGGGGTTTATTTTTTGTTTAGGGGTTTGAATGGTCTTTAGGGTTTTTTAGGGTGAAGGGTTTCATAGGGTTTAGGGTTTCTTAGGGTTAAAGGTTTATGGTTTTTTAGGATTTAGGGTTTTTGGTTCTTAGGTTTTAGGGTTATTTTTTCTTAGGGTTTGGGGTTTAGGGTATAGGTTTTAGGGTTTAGGATTTCTTAGTGTTTCTTAGGGTTTAGGGTTTAGGGATTTTAGTATTTAGGGTTTCGTAAGGTTTAGGGATTTTAGTGTTTAGGCTTTAAGGCTTAGGGTTTATTTAGGTTTAGAGTTTTCTATGGTTTTTTCGGGGTTTTTAGGACTTTTTTCGACTTAGGGATTTTAAAAGTCTTTTAGGATTTTTTTTAGGGTTTAGGGTTTCATAGGGTTTAGATTCCCAAGATTAAGAGTTTGGGGTTTAGGGTTTAGGGTTTAGGGTTTAGTGTTTGTGAATTAGGGTTTTTTAGAGTTTACGCTTGAGGGCTTAAGATGTTCTAGGTTTATGGTATTGTAAGGTTTTTGGAAAGGGTTTTATGTATTTTTTACGGTTTAGGGTTTTTTAGAACTTAGGGCTTAGTGTTTAGGGTTTGTAGGATTTAGGGTCTAGGGCTTAGAGTTTTTAGGGTTTTTAGGTTGGGATTTTTAAGTTCTTTTAGGGTTTATTAGGTTTAGAGCTTTTAATGTTTTCTAGGGTTTAGAGTTCTGAAATTTTTTGCGGGTTTAGGGTTTCTTAGTATTTCTTACTTTGGGTTTTTAGGGTGTTTTAGAGGATTTTTATGTGTTTTTTTATGGTTTTTGGATTTTGGGATTTTTAAAGATAATTTTAGGATTTAGGGTTTAATAGGGTTTACGATTTATTAGGATTTAGGATTTAAGGTTTCTTAGGGTTTCAAGTTCATTAGGGCTTAAGGTTTCTTTGAATTTCTTGAGCATTTTTGGGTTTATTAAAGTTTAGGTTTTCTTATGGTTTAGAATTTATTGGTTAATTTATTTTTAGGGTTTCATATATTTAACATTTCTAATGTTTTTTTAGGGTTTCTTAGGGTATTTAATAGTTTTTGATTTAGGGTTTAGGATTTAGGACTTAGTGTTTTTTTTAGGGTTTGTTTTTTAGATTTAGAGGCTTTTAACGTTCTTAATGGGTTTTAAGGTTTTTAGGATTTTGGGTTTCTTAAATCCTAAACCCTAAAGCTTAGGGTCTAAACCCTAAAACCTAAAACTCTTAAAGCAAAACCATAGAACCTAAACCCTAAACATAAACCCTAAGCCTAGACAATAAACCGTAGGACATAAACCCGAAACCTTAGAGAAAAACTCTAAACCATAAACACTAAACCTTATGGCCTAAACCCTAAACCCTAAACCTTAGGGCTTAAACACTAAACCATTACGACGTAACCCTAAACCTTAGGGCCTAAAAAACCTAAACCCTAAGCACTAAGAAACTCTAAAACCTAAACACTAATCTCCTAAAAACCCTAAATCCAAAACCTTTAGGAAGCCTAAACCCTAATGGCCCTAAGAACACAAAGAAACCCTTAAACCTACAAAACCCTAAAACACCAAAAACCCCTACAAAATCCTAAAAAGAACTTCAAAAATCCTAAACCCTAGGAATCCCTTCATTCTCGAAAATCCTATGTAACGCTAAGCCGTAAGAAACCCTAAGCCCTACATCCTAAAACCCTAAACCCTTAAAAAACAACAAACTCTAAACCATAAAACAAAAAACCTTACAAACCCTAAACCCTAAAAACCTATTAAAAACCAGAATCATAAAACACCCTAAATACCCCTGAAATCCCCAAAAAACCCCAAATCTATAAAACCCTAAAATATTTCTAAGCCCTAAACCCTAAACCCTAAAAATCCCTAAACTGAAAACCCTAAGAAATAGTAAACCCTATACTTTTGATCCTAAGAAACATTAAACCCTACACCGTAATACTTAAGAAACCCTTCAAACACTAAATCCAAAAAAACCCTAAAAATCCCAAGCGTTAAACCCTAAAACAAAAATAACCCTAAAAGCCCATAAAGACTTAAAACTCCTAAAAACCCTAAAGCCTTAACTCTAAAACCTTAGAAACTTAAACCCTAAACCCTACGAAACCTTAAGAAACCGTCAACCCTAAACCCTATGAAATCCTAAACCCTATGAAACCTTAAGAAATCGTAAACCCTAAAACCTATGAAATCCTAAACCCTACACCATAAGAAATCCTAACTTTAAAAAACCATATACCTTCAAAATAGTAAACCTAAAAAACACTAACAAATAAACTAAAAAACCTTAAAAAATAACCTCTATAACCCTAAACCTAAAAAACCCTAAAAAGTTTCTAAGGCCTAAACCCTAAACACTAAAATCCCTATACTCTAAGCCGTACGAAACCATAAACCCTATAACATTGACCTTAAGAAACATTAAACTTTAAAATCTAAGAATCCCTTCAACAATAAACCCTAAGTCGTAAACCCTAAAACCAAAATAACCCTAAAACAACCCAAAACCCTTAAAACTCCTAAAAACCCTAAACTCCTAAACCTAAGAAACTTAAACCTCAAACCCTAAGAAACCTTAAGAAAACCTACACCATAACAAAGCCTAACCTTAAACCCTAAAACCCCTAAAAAAATATCCTAAAAACCCTTAAAAAATCATAAGTGTTTTGGTTTTCTTTTTTATATTTTATTTATTTTTATGACCTTTTGTGGGTTAGGGGTTGAGCAACACCCAAGGCCTTAATATAAATAAAATAAGAAAAACTACAAGGAGGGGGACATAAATCTTACCTCCAATCTTATGGTGGTTCGTAAGTCGGGCATCCTATTAAGGCTAGCCAACTCATCCCCAATAATAGTAAAGAATACCTAGAACCTATGCACCTAAAAGAGAGGACTCCTCTCGATGCAATAATACTAGGAAAGAATAAAAAAGGAAGCCTCTCCCTTTACAATGATTTAGGATTTAGGGTGTCTTAGCTTTTCGTATTTCCTAGGATTTAGGATTTCGTAGGGGTTTTAGACTTTAAGGTTTAGGGTTTAGAGTTTAGAGTTTGTGGGGTTTAGGGTCTAGGTCTTAGAGTTTTAGGGTTATTTAGGTTTAGGATTTTTAAGTTCTTTTAGGGTTTATTAGGTTTAGTGTTTTTACTGTTTTCTAGGGTTTAGAGTTTTGAAAGTTTTTGAGGGTTTAGAGTTTCTTAGGGTTTTATAGGGTTTCTTCAGGTTTCTTAGGGTTTCATAGATTTCATTATGCTTTAGGGTTTAGAGTTAAGGGTTTCTTAGTATTTCTTACTGTTTATGGGTTTTTAGAGTGTTTTAGGTTTAAGATTTTTAAGTTTTTTTTTTTATGGTTTATGGATTTTGGGATTTTTTAGGATTTAAGCTTTATTAGGGGTTACGGTGTTTTAGGATTTAGGATCTAAGGTTTCTTAGGATTTTAAGTTCCTTAGGGCTTAGGGTTTCTTTGAATTTCTTGAGCTTTTTTGGGTTTCTTAGAGTTTAGGCTTTCTTATGGTTTAGAATTTATTGTTTAATTT
>JAJOOH010024429.1:0-14561 GCA_029582605.1 Solanum gracilifrons | reverse complement strand
TGGCCTAGAAGGAAGAGACAATAACATTTTCAGTCCCATAAAGAATTGTCATAGACACTCATATACATGAAATCAATAAGATAAATGTTTCATCTTGGACATTTTTTCTTTCAATAAGTAAATTATAAAGAAATTTTAATGAAAATATGTATAAGATCTTTAAAATTGTTTATAAAAATAATATATTAAGTATGTATATTAATAAAATATATGAATATAATTCATCAGTTCGGTTCGGTTATTTCTTCGGTTTTTTTTAATAAAACCATAACCAAACCAAATACTATCGGTTTTCAAAAATCTAAAACCAAACCAAACCAAACCAAACCAAACCAAACCCAAATAAAATCGATTTTATTTTATCAGTTTGGTTTGGTTTTTCGGTTTGGATCGGTTTTTATCCAAACCGTGAACACGCTTATATTCACATATTGCGATGGTATCATACATTTGGGGTGGCAAAATCAAACCCAACTCATCGAATCCGACCCAACCATTTAGGTTTGGGTTGGTTATTGAACCGCCCATTTGTTAGGTCAACCCATTAAAACTTGGGTTGATATGTAACCAAAATTGATTTTTGAGAAATCTTATCAAAATATTTTTAATTTTTATTTTATTTTATATGTTATATATAGTTATAATAAAGATTTTTTTATTAGGTTCTAAAAGCTTATAAAATAACAAATAAAGCTATTAAAACTTAGTAAAAATTGGGCGGGTTGGGTTATGACCCGTTAGTAACCCGTTTTGACTCAATCCATTATGACCCAAACAAATTTGGGTTGGATTAGGTCTTGATCCGTTTATTGTCTTGATCCATCCCGTCCAAATTTAAACCCAGTCCACCCAATTGACACCCCTATCATACATGATCAGAGGAGTGTTACTTGTTATATGAAACAATCATTAGTGATACCATGCCAATATATGATATATTGTGGTGGTATCATTATTGACTGAAGCATACCATGTTAGTATATAAATATATTATAATAGTATCATGGAGGTTTCACTAAAGTATTCAATATACATCGATGATACCATGAAAGTGTATAAATATACTGTGATCGTATAATTACAGAGTACAGACTAAAGCAAATGAAAAATAAATAAATAAAAAATTCAATGAAATGAGAAAATTTAAAAACAAAATATAGAATGACCAAAAATATGATATTAAATTGTGATAAAAAAAAATAAAGAATGTTATGATTTGAGAAAAAAATGAATGAAAAGGCACAAAAAATAACAACGAATAAGGAAATAATCAGAAAAAAGGAGAAAAGAAAAAGAAAGGAACATAAAATAAAGAAATTAAAATAAAAAATGAGAAATTAAAAGGAACCGATAAAGGAGAAAAAAAACGAATAAAGAAATAAATGAGAAAAAAAGAAAAAACAAAAATAAGAAAAGGAGTATATTAAATAAAAACTGAGTACGAATGAGATTATATAGCTAAAAGAAAATAAAAAATAAAGTAAAAATAAATGAAAAAGAGAAAGAAATACATAAAATAAATATGGAATATAAATCAAATAATGATATTAAAAAAAAAAAAAAAAAAAATTTGAAAAAACTTAAATGAAAGAAAAAATATTAGTTTTCCCACTTTTTTTAATGGGTTAAATTCTATCCAGGTGGCTCCCGCCCGTATACCTTCACCTCTGATGTTGCGGTGCTGAGAATCCATCGACCCAGAAACTACTACTACTTACCTTAAGCCTTGAGGCAAAGAATCCGTATCCCTCCTTAACTTGCAATGGCGTTCTTCTCCACTTTCTTCCTCGATTCAGTAGAATCTGAATTTACTCTGCATTTTATCAGCATTTCTCTATTCCCCATCAAATCCACAATAGCACCTAAATTTGTCTTTGCCACAAAGAGAGTAAGTTTCCTTCCTTTTATTATTTTATAATATTCGATTTTTAGTTTTTTTTTTTTTCAGGAATTTTGATCTGGTTGTAGCTTCATCTTCCCTATGCATCCACTGTACATTGAATTAAGTTCTTTCTCTTTAGTGAATTCACATCATTTTATACAATTGATCCCGAAAATAAGCGGAATGGATATAAATGATTTATATAGTTAGCATCAACTTGTTTGGGTTTTAGGAGTGAACCATATTATTATCTGGATTACTTGCTTATAGGCTTGTTGGAGATTTTTTTTTTCTCCGCATCTCATATTAAATAAAATTTAAGTTAGTGCTTCTTCTTGTTGCAATTACTTTGGCGCGAACAATGTTTATGGTTCTCACACTACACGACCGGAATGACTTTATACTCAAATTATAAGATTGATGCACCTGTGATAGTGACTAAAGAGTTGTACAAAAACCTAAGGATGGTGACCCCTCTGCATTTAGGAAAAAAATCAAAGCAAACTCTATTGACATTGTAACTTAAATGCCTAACTGGAAAAAAAAGGGACTATTGAGTCTCAAATGTGAAATCTTGCTACTGTTCACATGAAGATTCATGTTTGTTACTAGCAAGTCCTTCTACATAAGCATTTATATTCAGGAGGGAGTTTATGCTATTAGGCATCTTTGAATATATGCTGAAGTTTAAAACTTGATCTTCATTTCTTGCAACATAAAATAAAGAACAATCAGGAAAGATGAATGCATAGAAAGGCTTCTATATTGCCGTATTAGGCTCAATATTCTGATTTTATTTCTTTTCTGAATGGTTTGTGTCCAGTATTCTGATTAAAACAATGCCAAAAATATTTACATATAAGGACTAAGGAGTATATTGTTTTAACTTAAGCTGCCTTTTCTCCATATATTAAATACCTTTGTTGAAAAACATTTGTTTCACAGAAGCAGTTGAATATTGCTGATTTTGGGAGAATTTATATTGACAATCAGAAATGGATGCTTCTGACATTAACAGAAGCTTGGTAAGTGAACTCGAAGCAATGGGATTTTCAGAGGCTCAAGCCACCAAGGCTCTTTGTTCTTCTGGTATGTTCATCCTTCTGGTATTAGATATATTATAGGAAAGAGTAGCTCGTATATTTTCTTAAAAGGTTCAGGAGACAATTATAAATACCTTTTTGCTTCTGGAATAGTATAAAACATTTAGACAATATGGTGGTTAATTCAACCTAATTAAAAGATTCCAGCTTTGTATAGGAAAGTTGCTCAAATTTTCCATTTAGGATGTAGCTCCACAAATCACTTTATGCTTCTACATTAACTTATTAGTTTTATAATGTATTCCGATTTTTGTGTGAATATTCTCTCCATGATTCTGTTTCATATCCTTGAGATGTAAAGGACACGTTGATATAATTTTTTTTTATGAAGTAAGAAGGTTTCATTAATAAGCCATCACAGAGAAGCAATAAGTACAAAAGAGATGTAGTAGCTAGCTCCAATACATGAGTTAACTATGGCACTATGCTAAGACAAGAGAACTACTGAGTCCAAAAAATTATCAGTACTATTTACTGGGGTTAGAGGATGCTTCAGCTTAAAAAGCTATTTAAACATCTAGCGTTCTGGAAATATTTAGAGGTTGAGACTCCATTAGAACATCTACGATTCCTCTCTGCTCAAATAAACCAAAAAATAGTTGTTGGAATCATTTTCCAGATCCCTTTCATGGCCTTATCAACTCTCCAAAAATACCAGCATTCATAAACTTCTTTAGTTGACTGTGGCACTACCCAACTTAGTCCAAAATATAATAGAATTAGCTCCAAATGTCTGTTGCAGTTGTGCAATGAAGAAAGAGCTTAGTAATACTCTCTGAGCTTTGAAGGCCATGTAGTATCTTTTGACAAACTGAATGTTCTTCTACTGAGGTTACCCGGTGTCGGACAGGCCCAGGTGAAGCAAATCACCTTGACAGGTAATCTAGTCCTCCATATATCCTCAATCTTCTATCCTTCCATTCTGTGCACACAAATGTGACTGTAGCCTGCTTTGACTGTGAACATACTACCATCTTTTGAGCTGTCCCAAGTGATTTTATCTGGCGGTATGTTGCAACCTTCAAGAGCAGCAAGGAGGGTTAGTAGATTCTAGACAGAATTATATGCATGTTTTCTTCCTTGATCCATTTTATATCTTATATTATGGGAATATTTGAAAACTGGGCTCGTTAAATTCAAATAACCTCATCATATATGCCTTCTTCTTGTATCTAACGACCTGTTCAGCTTTCTCTTGAAGACCTGCATAGATTTGGTTAATTAGGTCATCTCAAAATAGTTTATGTTGAGATGTACCCTGATGTGATGTTGGATCAACAAAGTTTCAAAGTGATATTGACTAGCTCTTTGTTTTTTTGTGTAGATTTGGTTAATTAGGTCATCTCAAAATAGTTTATGTTGAGATGTACCCTGATGTGATGTTGGATCAACAAAGTTTCAAAGTGATATTGACTAGCTCTTTGGTTTTTTTGTGTAGATTTGGTTAATTAGGTCAACTCAAAATAGTTTGTGTTGAGATTTATTTATCCTGATCTGATGTTGGATCAACAAAGTTTTAAAGTGATATTGATTAACCCTTTGTTTTCTTGCAAGTCCATTTATCCTGACAAACCTTGAAAAGGTTTAGAGCCTGTTTGGATGGGCTTATAACTTATGGCTTATAAGCATAAGCCAATCCTAACTTATATCTAATACTAATTGCAAAATGTGGTCAATTATCCTTTGGCCGTCTTTGTAAAATGTGGCCTTGAACTTCCATCTGAGCATGCTTTGAGCCTTCAAATCTTCCTTCACATATCTTCGATACATTCTAAACTCTTTATGCATGAAAGGTTGGCTTCAACCTCATGATCACTACCTTGGGAATTATCACTTTAGATGTCTGGTCCAAGTTTTCATCCTTTGGTGCTTTTGCCTCCACCCCAACCTGAGCCCCACCTTCGGAAAAGAAAGAGAGTTTATCTATTTACTAGCACTGACCTGCTGTTTTATCCTTTAGATGTATCCTTTTGTTGTTAACTGAACTCTCCACTTTTATGATTCCAAATCATTACTTTTTTCAGGTAACTCAAGCCTTGAGGCTGCAGTAAATTGGATTGTTGATCATGAGGATGAGACATACAATGATGAGACGCCCATGGTATGTAGCTTAACACTGAATGAATGATGATTGCCTTTCTTTACCACGTACAACAGTGTGTCTGGGTAATTTGATAACTTCATTTGTGACTCGATTGTCACTTTTAAGATGAGAATAAGTTGACAGAGAGATTAATTTAACTGTAAGTTCCAAGTGCATTTTTAGTAATAGTTTCACCTTCAATTGGTTGTAAGATTTGGACATCCATTCAGGACACAGTTGCAACAATATGCAAATATGCTCATCTTCAAAGAAGAGAGAGTCATTACTATAGCATGGTTGAGTATTTGAGAGAGGTACAGTAGAGTACCTTGGGGTATTTTTCCACTTCTCTTTGATACATAAGGTAGATGGTGAATTAAGTTCTAATGGCTAGTGCTTACAGGAGATGATTAACTGGAGCTTTCTAAGTTTTATAGTCAAAATTAAGAAGAACATTCTACATCAGATACATTAGTGGTGTCTTTAAAACTAATATGGTGAAAAGTTTAGCAAAATAGGTATGAGAGTGAGAAGTATATTTTGTTTGAGTATGTTTACTTTCAAGTGAACTTAGTTCTTAAAATTTAATAAGCTAAGTCTATTTTGTTTTTAATATCTACTGTAATTTTGAATGTTGATTTAATGTTTGATTTTTTAATATGTGATTTGTTCCTAAATATGCTTCAAATTTGCAAAATTTTCACCTTCTGTTTTCAAAATTAACTCACATATCCACCATGGAAGCAATGGCTTCTGGATCATCTACAGCATCTTCATGCCTGAGTTCATCGCTTCCACTTAACCTGCAAAACCTTCTCTGATTCAATTGCAAAGTTAGTACATTACTCGAAGAAGTGATAGCGATAAAGGGGGAAAACTAAATGAAGTTAACTTGTTCGCCATAGTCGAGTTACTTAAGCTCTTTAATAGCTTTGCTTCTTCAATACTGGCAATGAAAAATTAAAAATGCTCTGAGTAAAACAGAGTAAAAGTAGCTCCATCGTCAAATCGAAAAAACAGAAACAGAGTCAATAAGAATGGATGATATTCCAGAAAAATTGGGAGTTGAACTAAATCCAGCACACCTTTGGTTTAATTTTCATGTTTCCTATCTTGTATAACTGTCCTATTGTACAATTCAATCCTAGAAGTTCTAACAAGAGAGTTGCATACAGGTTTCAGTCGATATTATTGAAACTCCTACTCCTACTTTCGATTCGGAACAAGCAAAGTTGAAAGCACAAGAACTGAGGTTTGATTTTATATTAAAGTTTCATGAGGAGGTTTCATGTTTAATCCAAAACCTGGAAACTGCCATTGGAAGTATTATCTCCTTGCCTCTTGTTTAGATTTTGAAACTGCTTCGGTGTGATTTAGCTTATGGCTTGTTTTCAGTCTTTCATTACTACATTTTTCCTTTCTGAAGCTTTCGGTGAATGAAAATTCTGCTTTTATAGGGACCGAGCACGCAAGAGGAGAGAAGAGGAAGAGAAAAACCTGGACAAGGAAAGGGAGAAGGTATGGAGTATATTCCTATTCTCGTAAGAACTTTCTCTGGTGTAAGTTCTGTTTCAATGAAGAAAGTTCATTGTCAATATGTTTAATGTGAGAGATCTAATGGCTGTGATTGAATGATGTGATGAACGTTTGATGCATGATTTGATTAATTTTCAACATGAACTAGTGAATGCAAATCAATGCAGGGATTCTAGGCTCACTGTTCGAGAGATGGCATCACCTTCTAGAAATTACTTCCCACTTATTGGATCAACTTTAAACTTTAGATTCCAATGAGTGACTAATGTCAACCAACAAAAAAACATGCTTCACTAACTAATGGTAACGCAAAGATGTTAAATCCATGTAGTTTTAGCCTTGAAGCAATTATGGAAAGATTTCAGGCAGTACCTATTGAGATAATTTGAAATGCATTGATCCAAAAACCCTACATATCTATGATTGAAACTAAACTAATAACCTGCAGCGCGTTGCTGAGCAATGTGCAGTTAGTTATTGTTTCACTTTTTTTTTTTTTTTTTTGTGATTTCCAGCTTCTGCTTGTTCTGTCAAATGTTTATATTTGAAACTAGTGTGTATGGTCTCACCGAATTATTAGTGTTCAGCTGTTGTATGTGGAGGTGTTTTACTTATCAAAATGTTAAATGTTTCGTTTGATTTGCAGGAAAGGATACGTGCGGGCAAAGAACAGCTTGCAACAAAACGAATGGCAGAGGAAAATGAGAGGAAGCGGTATGTTTCTAAGTTGGCTATGTTACTTTATAAAATACTTTGTGCTTAGTTGGTCAAATATCCTTATTCTAGGTTTCTACACTTTGCTCGTGTTTCAGTTTTGAAGCACAGAGGAAGACCGAAAAAGAGGAGGAGAAAAGGGCAAGGGAAAGAATTCGTCAAAAGCTTCGGCAAGACATGGTATTACTTGTAATTGTTAGTCAAGTTTTGTCGGTACTTGTCCAAACAGTACTAATCTGATGATCAAATGCAGATATGTGCTGTAGCTGCATTCTTTTAGTAAGTTTAGGTATTTACTAGTGCAAATGCAGTTGGATATGATGAAAATTTTGTCGTGCTGTTATCTGTTTGTTTACTCTTTATCAAATTTGAATAAATGTAGCCTACTCTATTTTTTCGTGTGAACTGAAACTTTTGCATATTAGTTCGCTATATGGACCTTAGTTCTGTATTTAGTTAAGCAGCCTATAAACCCAACTTCAGATCTTGTTGGGACTGGGATAAGTCGTGAGTTCATGTCCTGACAGGCAGACAGGAGGGCTAGACTTGGTTCGTCTTTGAATAGCGGTACATCTTTAAAATCCATTAAAACCTCGGAGCCAGAGACAAAGGTATTTTGCTTTGTAATTCTGTTGACGGTTCCTAAGATTGATTGGATTCATCCATTTGACTGCTTTTGATACTTCTCTTTAAAATCACAATTCACAACTCAGAATCCTTTGAAAGTTGATTCTGCCGCATTATCTGGTAACTTAATTACGAAGAAAGAGGTTTTGATGGAATGCTTAAGATCTCTCAGGCGTCAGTACAAGGTATCTGATTTTGTCGTCTCTTCTGTTTCACTATTTAGTTCTCAATAAGTTTCCAGTTTCTTACAAGACTATGCAAACTAGCTTTTAGCTTCTTCCTTCTGTTTGCTACAGGCTGTTCAGGAAAGTAATTATAACAATATATGCATTATAAAATATCAAGTTACACTGAATTATCAGATATCAGCTTTGAAAACCATGCTCCATCCAGTATAATCATATTGCAAATGCTCATATGTTTCAGGAGAAGGATGCGAAAGTGCAACGGGCCTTCAAAACTCTGTTAGTTTATGTGAGGAACATAGTTAGCAATCCTGATGAAGGGAAGTTCAGGAAGATCCGGCTTAGTAATCCAGCTTTCCAGGTGAATACCTTATAAGCACATGCTGAAGGAATGAAACTTTACTTCATTTTCTTATACTGTAAGATTCGAGACAGTTATCACTATGAAGAGAGAGGCCGGGAGCTGGATCTCTCACCCTGCCCCCTCCTTTCTCTCCATAGTTTTTTGCATGTATATCTGATGGTGATGACATGTGTTAAGTGTTGGTTGTGTAATGGGGTAGATTTAGATTAGGATCTTTAGATTCATTCAATATAATCTTGTCGATTTCATTCATGTCCACGGATCCATGTGTGCAGTAGTTCCTCACAGTAGTCCCTCTTTCTATTCTAAAGGTATGATGTGTTGCCTATCAATAAGTCTACCATAATGGGTAATTGAGTAATTGTATCGTCTTATCTGCTTGTTTCACTCACGGTACATTTAGCAACGAAAAATGTAATGTGTTGTTTCCAGAAATACCATTCTACTGTTGTTTCGTACCAGATTGCCTTTTTTGTGAAGACCAAAATCTAGTAAAATTCGGGATAGCTTTGTAGAAATCGTCCTAGTATGACTCTAACTCTAACTCATTAGCCTGCTTCGATGGACCTGGTCCTTTGACATGTTCCATCAGTCTTCAAGCTTCCTTCAACACTTCCCCTCAAGCTAGTGAGTGGAGGAACTGTAACTCTTAGCTTGTTGCGAAAACCAGAGAAAACCTGTTTTGTTAAGGCTTTGGTATGAATATCAGCTAGCTGATCCTTAGACGTCACAAACTGAGTAAGAAGTTGTCCCCTGGCCACTTTCTCACGAACAAAATGATAGTCCATTTCAACATGTTTGGTTCGAGCATGCATAGCTGGATTAGCCGTCATGTACAAGGCACTCATGTTATCACAGTACATCGTAGGAATAGATTGAAGGAACACTCCAAGGTCATGAAGAAGATACAAAATTCAAGTCATTTCTGCAGCAGTGGAGGCTAGTGCTCTATACTCAGCTTCAGCACTCATCGAGCTATGTAGTCTGTTTCTTGGAGGCCCAAGAGATACAATTTGCACCTAGGTAGATGCTATAGCCTGTAGTTGATCTTCTAGTGGTGGTACAACCACCCCAATCAGCATCTGAGTAGCCATACAACCTACATGGAGACTGTGAAATAATACTGAGTCCAAAGTGTAGAGTACCTTTGATGTACCTGAGAATCCTTTTTACCCCTTGAAGATGTTTAGTGTTTGGGCTTTGCATAAACTGACTTGCTAAATTCACAGCATGATATCATGCTATCAGGCCTTGTGAGGGTCAAATACTGAAGGCTCCCTACTATTATTCTGTACAATGAGGCATCAACAAAACTTCCCACAGCTTCATGCAAACCATGCTTCTGAGCCAAAGGAGTGGCTACAGCCTTGGACAAAGTCATCTCTGTCTTGGCCAGCAACTCAGCAACATACTTGCTTTGATTCAAGTGAATTCCTCCTTCGAAATACTTCACCTCAACTCCTAGAAAGAAGTGTAAAAGGCCAAGATCTTTCATAGCAAACTCCTTCCCAAATTGGAGAACCAACACTGAGATATGAGATGGATTACTTCATGTGACAATAATATCATCCACATATAACAAGAGAAATATTTTGCCTTTGTGAGTTTGCAAAATAAACAAGGAAGGGTTAGCCTTACTACAAATGAAACCAAGGTGTAAGAGATGCATGCTAAACCTATCAAACCAGGCTCTTGGTGCTTGTTTAAGACCATACAATGCCTTTTTAAGTAGACACACATGCTGAGGATATTGGGGATCAACAAAACCAAGAGGTTGACTCATGTACACCTCTTCCATGGAGAAAGGCATTTTTGACATCTAGTTGTCTAACTTCCCACTTTGAACTAACAACAATGGATAGAACCACCCTAATAGTTGTGGCTTTAACCACATCACTAAATGTTTCTTCAAAATCTATCCCTTCAAGCTGCGAGAATCCCCTTGCCACAAATCTGGCCTTGTATCTATCTACTCTCCCATCAGCTTTTAACTTTGTCTTGAACACCCATTTTGAGCCAACCAAATTTTTACCAGGAGATTTGGGCACCAAAATCCATGTCTTGTTAGTATGCAAAGCATCAATTTCTTCCTGCATTGCTGCAAGCCAATGAGGTGATCGTAGTGCTTCCTTAGTAGTACTTGGTTCTCTCAAAATTTCTGTGCTGCTGCGAGCAACAAGTGACAAGTGATGTTCCTTCGCCTTGTGCCTGGTGATCATATGATGCCCTTGTGGTGTAGGAAGTACCTCAACTGGTACATCAACCAAAGTAGTTGACTGGAGTGTAGCATTGTCAGATTGATGGTTAATTGGTACATCAACTAAAGTAGTTGTTTGATGATGCTCATTGGCTGGACCTGTAAGTGCAACTTGTTCCTCACTGCTACTAGCAAATCCAAAATCTGCAGCTGGAGTTTCAATACTACTGTATGAATCATCACTTTCAACCTGTTCCTCAGTATCTGATCCTGCGCCTGAGAGGTCAATAGTACTCTCATCATCAAAAAGTATATGAGTTGTAGCAGCATTATCACTAGTAATGTGTGGACTAACAACTTGTATTTCCCCTGAATCAGACTTATCATGTGCCTGCAATTGAGAAAAAGATTCAACAAAAGTAGCAAGATGAGGTGAGACATCAACGTTAGGCTGAGATTGCTTTGGAGACGCATAGGGTAATGTGTTTTCATCAAACACAACATGTTTGGATATGTAAACCCTTCTTGTAGGGGGATGATAGCATCTATATCCTTTGTGTAAGCTGTTGTACCCTACGAACACACAAGGGTAGGTCTTTGGATTGAATTTGTTGCTACCCTTGATATATGGAAAACATCTACACCCAAATACTTTTAGGCTGTTGTAATCAGGTTGTTCCCCATACAACTTAACAAATGGAGTCACCATTTTTAGGACTGAGGAGGACAGTCTATTGATGAGAAATACTGCAGTGAGGAAAGCCTCAACCCAAAGAAACAAAGGTAGATTAGCATGAAGTAGTAGAGTTAAGCCAGTCTCCACAATATGCCTATGTTTTCTCTCTGCAACTCCATTTTGTTCAGGTGTGTTAGGACATGAAATATGTCTCACAATGCCACAATCTTCCAAATGCTTAATGAAGTCTGTTTGGATAAACTCACCACCTCCATCACACTGGAAAATCTTAATTTCTTTAGAAAATTGTTTTTCCACCATTTTTTGGAATTTTAGAAAAACCTCAAAGAATTCAAATTTCTTTTTCAGTGGATAAATCCATGTATATCTCGTGTGATCATCAACAAAAACAACATAATATTTCATATGTTGGGAAGATTCGACAGGAGCAGGTCCCCATAAATCACAATGTATTTTCAATAAAGGTTCTTTCTCAATTTTATTTCTCAAACCAAATGGGAAGTTTACAACTCTTTCACAACTGACAACTGGAACAAACAGTAGGCATTTTATTTCAACTACTAATATTGATGCAACTATTACTATTCAAAGAACTAGGATGTCCTAATCTAGTATGCCACATGTTATCCGACGTGTTCCAATCGTGTGCAGTAGTCAAAACATAAAGATTGTTATCTTCCAAAGCATAGAGTCCATTCCTTTTAGTTCCCTTGGCCAGCAGTGTCCTTGTTTTCTTGTCCTTTACAACAAAGTTAGTTTCATCAAATTCAAGAGTGCAACAATTATCCTTTGCAAGCTTACTAACTGAGAGTAAATTTTTATTAATCTTAGGGACTACAAGAGTGTAGTGTTTTGTAGATTAGTAGCAGTCAATGCTTGTGATAACTCATATGCGGCTTGGTAAGAGTAATCCCACCTATAAAAACACTTAAGAGCAGTATGGTTATTCCTACCACAGATTTGACACACATCAGTATTGTTCCTCTCATGACTTCCACTTGAAGAACTGTTCTAAGGACCTGGTTCGTTTCTGCTGCTATAAGAACTTGTTCCTTGGCCAGCAGGCTTTAAGCCTCTTCCTCTAGAATTGAAATTATTGTTTCCTCTTCTTTGAGAGTAGTTTCCTCTTCCCCTGCCTCTTTGGGCAGAGAATGCCATGTTATGATTTTGTTGAGGCACTTCTTCTTCATCCTCCCTCATATCAAAACCCCTTAGAGCATTAACAAATTGATTAAGAGTAGAATATGGTGTCTTACCTAGCATGACAGTCCTGAAGGTCTTGTACTTAAGACCTAGACCTCTAGCAAAATTAATCACTTTGCAATCTTCATCTACAAGCTTGTGAATGGCTGCAAGGCCAGCACATATGCCTTTGAATTCCTTAATATATTCGTCAATTGTTTTGGTTCCTAGCTTCACACTTTGCAGTTGTTGTTTGAGCTGGAACTCCTTATCTTTTGTTGCTTGAAGATAAGCCTCTTCCAAGCACTCCCACATCTCCTTGGCAGTTGAGCAGCCTACGATCAAGTACATGCTTTCTTCTGTCAAGGTGCCTGAGATCCAACTCCTTAGCAACACATCCTTCTCCTCCCAGTCATCAACAATGTTGTTGTCTTCTGCACCCTTCTCGCCTGTTACAGTTTCCTTAGTAGTCTTTCCAGTGGAACATGTATCTTTAGGTGGTTCTGTGATGAGGTAGGTTAATCTCATCACTTGAATCAATTGAGACATTTGTGTCCTCCATGTAAGATAATTCGTTCGTTTAAGTTTAATGGAGCAGGACGAAATAAAGATGATGAAGTGAAGAGGTCGAAAGAGTGTTGGTAGAAGGGGCCATTGCGGTTCGATTTTGTGGTTTTGGTTTTGATCTAATACGTTAAAGAGCGGAAAAGCTTTAGTGCTCTGATACCATGTAGAAATCTCACGCCTAGGATTAGAGAAATCAAGGATTGTATTGATGATTATAATATTGAGTTACAAGCTTCTTATATAGGAGAAGAGTCCTATTCTAGTTATACTAGGAAACCTACTACAACACAATTATTTACATGAGTAGTATTGTATTATAACTCAAATACCTTATCCTAGTCGACTCCTGCAATATACAGTAGCTTAGTTGTACATAACTTAGGATTTAGTATTCTAGTCCTAGTATGACTCTAACTCTAACTCGTTAGCCTGCTTCGATGGACCTGCTCCTTCGACATGTTCCATCAGTCTTCAAGCTTCCTTCAACAAGCTTATTTTTGTAACTTGGCCAATTTCAAATGATGCCATTTCATGTTGCTTGGATCTTGTGGATTTTGGATTTGAATTAATGCTGCTTTTCTCCTCGGGGGATGGCAGGCTAGAGTTGGGATTTTCAAAGAAGGCGTGCAGTTTCTAGAACTCTGTGGGTTTGAAAGAGCTGAGAAAGGTGATTTTTTGGTCTTGCGCAGCGACAAGGTCGATATGGCGCTACTGAGATCAGCTGGCATGGTTTTGCACACTGCCATTACAAATCCCTTCTTTGGGCTACTCTCGAAGTAAGGTGGTTTCCCCAGGGGAATAGGACACTCAACAGAGCCCTAACTTCTAGTTGATTTCACTACTTCTATTGGACTTGAATTTGTATAGCAGCCTGAATCAGATATTCTATTTATTTGAACTTTAATTTCTCCTATAAATGTACTTGTATACATATGGTATGTATTTTAATCTTCCCTCCCATCCCTTGCCCCTCAGATATACAAGTGTATAACAGTGCTTGTAACTATGTAAGTGGGAATCTAAATTTAGAATTAGACTAAGTATGGAAAAGAGTCAAAATTACCCTTAAACTATAGCACATATACCCTCCATTTATTTTTGTATCAAAAATACCCCTCCTATCTAATTAAAGGATCACAAATACACTTTCTTTTAACGAACCGCTACGTGATCCTACTTGGCATCTGACGTGTCAAAAATTGCCTACATTGTTGTCCATCTAGGTGGTCAACATGGCTAAAACACCCTTCCTTTAAATTGATGTCTTCTTCTCCATTTAGAATCTTGATTTCATTTTTTTTTTCAATTTCTTAAAAAAACTTTCTTCCGTTGCAATTATTTATTATAAGGAAATGGGAAAAAGGACAAATATACCCCCGAATTATCGTAAATGGTATGCAAATACCTTCTGTCATACTTTTGGG
>JAJOOH010024428.1:0-12209 GCA_029582605.1 Solanum gracilifrons | reverse complement strand
GCAAGAGCGAATTGCATATTTCAGAAAGGAACAAAAGCAATTGAAAAAATATATATACAAAGGAGTTTCACAAGATCAAACAAACAAAGAAAGACATGACGTTTTTCATATATTGGTTTCTATGTAATAGGGAGCTGAAATAAATTATGATTAGAGAATATATTCTCTAAACATCAATCTAATAAAGAATGATGAGCCGTTGTTGATGTATTTATATATTATAGCAATGAAAATAAAGTATTTTTTAATAGAGTATATATTCTAACTTATTCATTAAGAATGTATTATTCACATTAATTAGATACTAAATTTGATAAGTTTCATTATGTATCATCATTTCAAATGAAAAGATAATGATATGCTCAAATAATATAATGATATAATTAATTCAAAATAAAAAAACATCCTAATACATATCTATTAATCCTCGCGCGAAGCGCGGACATGTTCCCTAGTGAAAGTAATAATAGCAGTGTTCGCAATACATCTCTCTACTATCAAACAAAATATATAACTAATAAAAGCATTAATTATACATAAATTAAAAAACAATACAAAATAAAATATTAATAATACATGAAACTACTACTTATACATTTGTTTTCCTAATGCATCTTATTTAACAACCCAAAAAAAAAAATGAAGATAAGTCTCCCGTCAACACATGGAAGAGTCAAAAAGTAGGACAATCCATTTGTTTGTATCCATTTATGAAAAGAAGACAATGAAATCTCACCACACATAGATAAATTTCATCAACATAGAAATGTAGTCAAAAAAATAAAATTGGTTTCCATTTATAAAAGAATACAATGAATTCAAGAATGAAAACTCAGCTCACATATATAAATTTCATCAACATAGAAAAGTAGTAAGAAAAAAAAAGGCACTTTGTCACCTAAATAGTTTCGTTCCTGAACTATTGATAGTCTTACTGAAATATGACACAAGTGAAATTGATTGGCGTTACACTGAGCCCTTTTAGTCGAAGAGTTGAATGGGCTCTGAAATTTAAGGGAGTTGAATATGAATTTATAGAAGAAAATCTACAAAACAAGAGCCCTTTGCTTCTTGAATCCAATCCAATTCACAAAAAAATCCCAGTGCTAATTCACAATGGAAAGCCCATTTGTGAGTCTATGGTAATTCTTGAATATATCGACGAAACATTTGAAGGTCCTTCCATCTTACCTAAAGACCCTTATGATCGTACTATAGCTCGTTTTTGGGCTAAGTTCCTTGATGATACGGTAAATTCGTTTGATTTACCTTATATATAATATTCGTTTGATTATTAATTATTTTTATGAATTTGCAAATTACTAGTGTTTAGCATTAAAATTTATTACTCCTTTTGTTTTAATTTACGTGGCATCTTTGGAATTTCAAGATTCAAACAAGTCTAGTTTTGATCAGGATTTTTTCATTTATCTTTTAAATTTTTGAAGTTATCAATTATTGTGATGTATACTACGTTTTACATAGTTTTCAAATATATACCTTTCATTTCTAAATTTTGAATATTACATGGCCAAATTTACAGTCAAACTTGAGCTATTTAACTTTCGAAATTCGAACAGTGCCATATTAATGAAGTGATTTTGCAGTGTATACCACTATTGGGGAAAGTATTGTTTGGCAAAGGAGAGGAGGCAGAAAAATCCAAAGAAGAATTTGGTGGACTATTGAAGATTCTTGATAATGAGTTAAAGGATAAGAAGTTTTTTGTGGGTGACAATTTTGGATTTGCTGATGTTGCTGCTAATTTTATGGCATTTTGGTTTGGAATTCTTGAAGAAGCCTCTGGAGTTGTTTTAGTAACAAGTGAAAAATTTCCAAATTTTTGTGGTTGGAGAGATGAGTATATTAATCGCAGTCAAGTCAAGGAATATTTACCTTCAAGAGATGTGTTACTTGCCCATTTCCAATCTCGTTTTCAATCTCTCAAATGAAAAATATCAAGATTGGCTGTGGCAATAAAACTACCTTATGGTAAACAAAAGTATGTATATTTGAATAATATACACTTATTAGTATGGTTGGCAGTCAATATTGTATGAGAGTGTAATTTCTTCCATCTATAAAATCATTTATTATAGGAATCTTTTTTTTTTCGTCTTCATAATGAAAAACTAATAAGAATAAGAGGTGCTAAATCTTTTATCATCTTGGGTCGAGCTTTTTTCCGCAGGACCTGGTTATAGTATCGTCATCATAGTAGACTTAATTATAGATCATCTTCTGGAATTGTATAGGACCAGATACTTATTGATATATATATATTTAAATACCTTAATTATCCAATAATCAAATTTAAAAAACAACTTTCTCATAATATCATATCTATTTAGATTTGAATATCTTAATCTAATAAAAATAAATATTTTATTCTCAAAATGGATCAACAAATCTTAAATGGACACAACCTTTAACCACTACCTCACATTTATGTAGACTTATACATAATAATATAATTGATGAAAAGTCGTTGGTCATTGTAGAAGCATTAAATTAGACAACTTAATTATGTAAGAAGTTCATTGGAATTACTTGATTGCAAACACAATTTTTTTTTCTCTCACTCTCTAAAAATAGGGCCAAAATAACCAAAGTTGTGATATGGAAAAAATAAAGTTGCTTGGTGTTTCACTTAGTCCATTTACTCATAGAGTTGAATGGGCTCTCAAGATTAAGGGAGTGGAATATGAACTTATAGTAGAAGATCCACAAAATAAGAGTCCTCTTCTTCTTGAATCTAATCCAATTCATAAGAAAATTCCAGTGCTAATTCACAATGGAAAGCCAATTTGTGAGTCCATGGTAATTGTTGAATACATTGATGAGACATTTGAAGGTCCTTCCATCTTGCCTAAAGACCCTTATGATCGTGCTATAGCTCGTTTTTGGGTTAAGTTTCTTGATGATAAGGTAAATTTATTTCAATTTAAATTACTTGCATACATATTTTTGTGTAAGAAATTTTCATATATGTAGTATTGATTAATTTGTGAGCAGATTAGTTATTGTTTTTGTCAGGTTATGTATTATACTTCCTCTATTTGAATTTGTTCGGCTTGATTCAAAATAGGAGGAGATCAAACTAACTGATGTTCGATTTGAATAAACTTTACATAGATAGAATAAATAAAAAGTACTATAAGTCACAATAATTAATAATTCAAAATATTTAGAAATATCTACTAACAGTGTAGAGAACTTTTATTTTATCGGGTAAAGTTAACCTCTCCTTGTTATTACGCAAAGCGTACCTTATTTCAAGATTACAAATCTCACATTTTATGAAAAGTTATGTGTAGATATCATTTGGACAATCTAATTGTGTAAATAAACTCATGCTTATAATAAAAATTTGCTTTTAATGATCTGATTGTGTAAATATTTTTATCGGAACTCAAAATTTAGAGTGTTTTGTAGTGTTTGCCAACAATGGGAAAGGCTCTATTAGGCAATGATGAGGAGCAAGAGAAAGCTAAAGAGGAGTGTAGTGAGCTGTTGAAAATTCTTGATAATGAGCTCAAGGATAAGGAGTTTTTTGTTGGAGATAATATTGGATTTGTTGATATTGCTGCAAATGTATTGGCATTTTGGATGGGAATAATTGAAGAAGCCTCTGGTGTTATTTTGGTGACAAATGAGAAATTTCCTAATTATTATACTTGGAGAGATAATTACATTAACCGCAGCCAAGTCAAAGAATATTTACCTTCAAGAGATGAATTATTTTCACATTTCCAATCTAGATTTCACTCTGCATCAACTACTAAATGAACAACCTCTCTTGTGAAATATCAAGATTTTGTGTGGTTGCAACAAAGTACTACTTGTGTAGGCTAATAAGAGTTATGTTGTTATCTTTGCCTCTTTCCAAAATAGTGCAGTACTCTATCAGAGCACTTTAATTGTCGTTCTTACTAAAAATAAAATATTTGGAACCTGTTTGAATTGACTTATTGCTTTTGGTTTATAAGTCGTAAAGTAGGATTTCTAACTTATGATTTTTGTTATTTTGACTTAAAAACAAGTGCTTATAACTACTTTTTAATTTTATTCAAACACTTCAAAAGTAATTAAGAGCTATTTTAGCTTAAAACACCTAAAATAAATCTAATTAGCAAAAAAACACTTGAAAGTAATACACATTTACTAATTAGCATAGAAATGTTGAGCAAATACATATACTTTAATATTTAAATTACTTAGATTAACTGTCTTTTTACTAATCGAGGAGAGATGAAAGAGATAATATTTATTGAAGTAAAAAAATAGATTTTAAAATGATAAATGATAATAAATAAATATATAATTTTTTAAGGAAAGTATAAACTAAAAAATATAAGAAGTAAAGTCATGATCCGAAGAAAGTAAATTTTATCATATGAATTTTCCTCCAATTGGTAATATAGTAGCACTATTACTTATATTTCAAACTGAACATAATCAAGATTGGGATTTAGGTGTCTAATAAAAATATTAACCGATCGGCAGTATAATTTAATATTCAAGCAAAGCGCAAGATACGAAAAATATGCAGAAAAAATGGTCAAGCACATAATCATGTGTGAATAAATATGTCGTGAATTTAAAATTTAAAATTTATGAACTTTCATAATAACATTAAGTTAATATTATAATAACAAAATTTATAACTTTAAGTTAATTCATATTTATTCATTGTTAAAACATTAATTTTATATAAGTGACACACTTTAACTAATATATATTATTAATTATCCGTAATGCACTCATTGTCTTTTAATTCTGGATTCACCTATGCTTATGTTTATATATCTTCACCTTTCCAAACTAGTGGAGTATATTTTATCATATAAATTCTCATTCAATTGGAAATAAATGTTTGTTTCTTGATACATTTCAAACTTAACCGATTCAAGATTGGCTGCCTAACAAAAATACTACTAGTCAACGGCGGGCTATATAATTGTAATACTCAAACAAAAAAAAATAAAAAATAAAAAATTATAATTTATATATATATATATATATATACACTTCTATTTTAATTTATATGACTTATTTATGTATTAACGATACATTAAATTTTTTCTTTTTAAATTGTTTATATTACTAGAAATTTTTGGATGACCGACAGAATTTTATAATTTAGAATTTCTAAAGTACAAGTGTCTCATGCCAAATGTCTTTTCTTACCTACGCAACAACAAAATTTACTAATATGTTTTTCTCTTCTCCTTTTCAAGCAATATTTAATCAAATTAATTGTTTCCCAACAATTACTGTATCACTTTAAAATTTTATAATTATTTTTAATCATATTTTTTAATATTAAAATAGTTTTTAATACTACTCAGATATTAAGAAATATCTAATAAACAAAACCAACTTAATAAATTATATCTTATATTTTTTTAATAATAAGCAAGAAAAAGGCTAAAATAACAATTAAAATAAAACGGACAGTTAAAAGTAGAAAAGAAAACTTGGAACAATTATAATAGGACAGTTAAAAGTAGTTTTTAAAATAAAATAAAAAAGTTACTTTTTTTGTCTCATGTAATCGTTTTTAATTTGATAAATTTTAAGAAGAAAGATTTAAAAAAAAAAGTTATATCTAAAATAATTATAAGATAGTTGTATAGCTATAAATTATTTATTAAAAATTAATAAAAAAATTTAAAATTAAATTATTTTTAACTATAATTATATGAGAAAAGGATGTCGTGAAAAGGGAAGTATCATTTTTTAAACACGTGTACGATAGAGATGTAATGAAAAGCCAACTAACTCCAAATACAATTTTTTTCCCTATAAGAAGGACAAAAGTCTAAAATGAAAGTATTGCAAAACTTTGAGCAATTAAGAAGTTGAAAAAAATAAATGGAAGAAGTAAAATTGTTAGGTTTTTGGGTAAGTCCTTTTAGTATAAGAGTTGAAATGGCCCTAAAACTTAAGGGTATTGAATATGAGTACACTGAAGCACAACTTCCAATAAAAAAGTGTCCTAATATTGTCAAGTATAATCCTATTTACAAAAAAGTTCCAGTATTTTTGCACAATGGAAAGCCAATTCCTGAGTCTCTAGTGATTCTTGAATATATTGATGAAAATTGGAAAGATGGCACATCTCTTCTACCAAAAGATCCTTATCAAAGAGCCATGGCACGTTTTTGGGCTAAGTTTATGGATGAAAAGGTATGTTTTCGAGTTTATTCGATTAAAAACACATCTAAACTATTATTTTTTCACGAGTTTCATATCTTAGTCGTGTATTTTATCTTCAAGTATCAATTGTTCTCTTTTTCTACTAGAAGTATACCTAAGACATGTCTAGTTGAGTAGATAGTACTCTCTGTGTATTGTGTATTATATGTTGGTTAATCACTTTCTATTATGTACGGTACTTAAGAAATTATACATAAGTTATGTGAAGTTTTAGATCTATATGTTTGTTGTGAAATAAGATATTTTTGCAGAAAGTAAAGTCATTTTCCAGTAACCAAATATCTAAATATTTTCCATTAGAAGGGATATTGATTTCTTAATTTTAGTGGTGTTGGATACAAAGACAAAGTTATTACCAAATATACTCTTTCTTGAAATAAAATGTTGTGTACTCTTTTTGGTGGAAAATGTTTCCTATAAAAAATATTTTTCTTATAATAAAACAGAGAAAATAGTTTTATTTGTGGAAAATATTTTCCTCTACCAAATGTGGCCGGACCTTGATATGTTTTCTTCCCATTAATCCTTTCTTTTTAATTTATTTGTCTTGCAACTCTCCGATTTCAATTTTCCATGTTACATCTTGTTGTGTCTTGAGACCATAAGATTAAAAAACATTGGGTACATTTTACATATTTTTAATTTAAGATCATAAGATTAAAAAGTTTTTTTTCTTTTTAGATTGTGTGTCAGATCAAAATCAAATAAACAAATTGAAATGGAATGATTAATAATGATAATGGTCATTTTCAAGTAATAACAAGTGTTCATTGTCCAATTTCAGTGCTTGCCAGAGATTATAAAACTTTGTTATGACAGCAATTATGAAGTAAAGGTGAAAGCCATGGGAGAACTTCAAGAGCTACTTAAACTTCTTGAGAATGAATTGATCAAAGATAATAATAACATTTTCTTTGGAGGAGAAAATAAAGTTGGATATATGGAAATTGTTTCCATTTTGATAACTTATTGGCTTGGAGTTATGCAAGAAGCATTGGAAGTAGACATATTGAACAAAAAGGAATTTCCAAATATATGTGAATGGGCTTATAAGGTGGTGAGTTGTAGCTTTATGAAGGAAAATTTGCCACCTAGAGAAAAATTACTTGCATTTTACAAAGAATATGCCCAACCACTTGTGCTACCAAATAATGAACTTTCTCAATAAGCAAATCACACACAAATAATTGTATTGAAATCCTCAAGGTAAAGTTGTGTTTGATTAGAGTGTGATCATGTGTGTGTGTGTGTTTTGTTGTTTGTGTAATTGTTCATCTTGTAATGGTGAAAGGGTAAGGGTCAAAGATGAAATGAAATAAACTAATTGTTGCATTTTTATGGTCATATTGTGTTTCTTAAAATTAGGGATGTGCAACAACCGAACTGATTAATAAATCGAAGTGAAAAAAATATTATTGGATTATTTGTTATTGGGCTATTGAATTAACGGGTTTTTAATAATTTTATTGATGCAACATAATTAGACTCTACACGTCTACATACTTCAAACTTCATGGTATTTCTACTCCACATCATCAATATCATATTATGTTTTGGCTGTAATATGTAATTGTAGCTTTCGTATTACATCTATTTTTATTGATGCAATTTCTCATTAATTATCTTTCTTGTTTCATTATATCAAAGAATTTACAGCTGATGAAATTGAACCGTTAATGATCAAAAATCGATAAAAAAAAATATCTTATTGATTTATTGTTAATTTAGCGTATTTTAAAAATCAAAAATTGATAAATCAAATTAATAATACATAAAATTAAACTGAATCGATCGATGTACACCTTAAAATAAAGATGTGTAAACAAGATTTGTCGAGAAGAATGGTTCTTGAATTATTGAGGGGATGGGCCTAAAGCCTATGGATTGAGATAATATGGGGTACAGTCGTTTATGGTCAATCATCCACATGATCAGGGGCGAACCCACTTTATACCAAAGGGATCACTCGATACCGCATCGTTGAAATTTTTTAGTATATATGTAAGAGTACAACTATTATTACTGACACTCTTTGAACAAGACATCTCATTGGCTTGTTGATTTGCACAGCGAGTGCGTCAGCTGTTCCAATAATGCGACTTTTATTTCTACTTTTGGAGCGATTTTAGAAAAGCTTATCAAAATGATTTGAACCTCCAATCTTACAATTTCTATTTAAATTCGTCTAAAATAAACCAATTAAACTAGAATACAACTTATTACCTATTATAGAAATTTTGTTACTTGGTCAAATTGGAATTGGACACAATAATAAGTTATAAAGTAAAATCTAAATTGAAAAGAAACCTCCAATTTTGCATATTGCAAGTGCTGCTGTGTTGAAAGTTTGATGCTACTGCGGTTTTCTCTTAATTGTAAGTTCATGTTTCTATTTGTCTCCCATCTTTATAGTTTTAGTTGAAATTTCTTGAATATTTATCAACATATTATAGATTTAATTTCTTGAAATTATTTAGAGTTATGTAGTTTATTTAAATTTGTAATTCAGATCAATTCAATGAAGAGATATTATTCTAAAGTATTTTCGAAGCTTTCAAAATCAAGACTGATTTACGAAATCAAAGGAATGATGATCTTTTGAGTGGTTGTTTGGTGCCTTAGATAGATAAAGAAATATTTAGTTACTATCTCCAATGAGGCAATTATGAAAACATTTCAAAATATGAAAACTCGTCGAGGAGAGTTGTAAAAGTTTACTTGATTTATGTTTTTTTAGTACATTTTAAGTACTAATTTTTATATTAATATAATATTTTTATATCAATTATTTATTATTTATTAAATATCGACACCATTTAAAAAAAAAAAAATCTCGGGTACGCTGCTACTGCACATGACATGTTGAATCTTGATCTTACCTAGAACTTGTCAAAGAGTTAAAAATTGTTTATGCGATCTTAGGAATTTTAATTAAGAAGAGTGAAACAACTTTCTTTTTCTAAAAGTAAAAGGTCAAAAATGCACATTGACAAAATGAAACCATCTTGTCCAAAAAAGCATCTAGGGTCAAAAACGCCTTTCATTTTCACCTCATCTTTTGACCCTTTAAACTTTTGAAGTGGGTAAAAAAAATATTTGTACCTAATGTTTATTCCAAATTATATCAATGATTGAGTTAAAAAATAAAATTAGAATGTATATTAGGGTGTGAGTGAGTTTTCATGCTTTAAATGATCGTGTCTCAGCCATATACCTTGATTAATCCATGAGATATTTGTCATCTTGTAATGGTAGGATAAAAATAATAATTATATCTAAACGATGGTATAGTTCTTTCCTACAAAAGCGGAAATAACATAAATTATGAACGGAGATAAGAAGCACAAGGGGTCGATAGCATAGAAAATCATCAACCTAATTCTCATCAGTAATCGGTACCAGAAACAGGATCTGTCTCATTTAGCATTAGAAGTATGGAAATTATCATCATAAGAGAAATTACATGTAAAATCCTTCATCTTATTCGAAAATGTCTTAACTTCATATCTTAACCAAACATAATTGGTCACACTTCCCAAGAGTATACTGTTTTCTCAAGAGATAAAAATCCAAATATTAAATGACAGTACTACTCGAATATAATAAAGATATGATCCTTGAATCAATCTCCATTAAAAAGAATTACCTTTGCAGGGCACTGAGGCCTCTGCTACCCATAACAAAGGAATTCAACTGCAGATCATGAATACCTTGACACAGTTTCTCCCTAGCATCTCCCCAATATAATTTAATAACAACATTTATCTATACAAAGATCAAATGAATTAAAAAAATAATTAAAATTATCAAACAAAAAATAAAATAAAATGAAAATGAAAAGGGTAGATGAGTGATTGAAAATTAACCAGTTTTTGACTAGTAGCAGTATCAAGCATATCAAGAAGTTCAACTAAACTCCTTCAATGGAATTAAAGCTTATCCAAACAAAACAAAATTATACTATTAACATCCTGATCTAGTGACAAAGCTATAATTCTTATTAACGAATTTAAAATATGAAAAAATAAACACATACAAAAATCAGTTCAACTAAAAAATAACTATAGCGAACAAGTACGTGTATAATTCAAACAGAGATAAAGGGGTTTCACGATTTTGAAACTCATTCATGAAAATTCTGGATCGGACAACAAATTCAAATCCATAAAAATTAAAAGAAGTACTCCCTCTGTCTCAATTTATGTGACTTACTTTCTTTTTTAGTCAGTCTAAAAAAAAAAGACAATTTCTATATTAAGTAACAACTTAACTATAAAATGTTTAGTATATCCTTAATGAAATAATTTACAGTCATACAAATTTCTATCATCTATCTATATATAAAAGGAGAAGAAAAAGTGTCACATGTCAGCACCACACTAAATCAGATTTTTTTAAAATTAAAATTAATTATGTATATGTATTTATTTTTAAAAAAACTCTAACGTTGTGGTCCTTTTTTTGTGGAAATGTATATTTTAAATTTTAACCATCTTTCCACAATCTCCTCATTTAAAGAAAAACAAAAATGTAGATAATAATAATAATAATAATAATCTATAAATAGATATATAATTTATCTGTATATTATAAAAATCAGAAAAAAACTTACCACAAAAAAGAATTAAATAAAAATCTAAAAATGTAAAAATAAAAATATTTTTTTAAATAAACCTGTAAAAAACATAAGTCATCAAATATTGAAAATAAAAACTAATAAATAAAAATAATTGTTATATATTTTTAACACGTTTTGGACTCTTAAAAAATTTATAGATGTTTATTGTCAGCACTACCAAAAAAAAAATATTGTAAATTATTAAAATTAATTGGAATTCTAAAAATAAAAATAGAAATTTCAAACACTAAAAAGAAAATTAAAAATTAAAAAATATTTTTTAAAAAAGCTCAACGTGTGGTGCTTTTTTTTGGAAGGGTATTTTTTAAATTTGAACCATCTAACTGCACATTTTTTATTTAATAATAGTAAAAAAAAAAAAAAAAAAAAAAAATATTTTAACTGCACATTAACTTTCCACTTCTATCCTAAAATAAAAGGAGTGGTTAGTGATAAAATATTCAAACAAACGGATAATTCTTCCCCAATCAACGTAACTATTTTCCAAAAAAAAATTATCCTTCTTAAAAGAAGGCACAAATTTATGATCATAATCGAGTCAAGAAAAAATGATCGAGAAAAATCAAGAGAAGTTGAACAATTAAGTTGAGCAATTCATATCTCAAAAAAGAGGAGTTCGTTGCAAACTATGATATTGAACAGACTTTGTGATAATTATGGGAAAATCTCACTTTATTGAGGCCTCTGTGTTTTTTCTTCCTATTTTGTTAGGAAATGTGTTGTTTTTTGTGTACTATATAGAGGATTAAAAGAATGATAAATAAATTATGAAAGAAATTGAAAACTCTCAAAAATGAATGTATTATTTTTAAAAAAAATTATGTTGTGACTATGGATTATTTTTTGATTTTTAATATTTAGTATGATAATATTTAGATGTGAAATAATTTATCTTTAGGTTGAATATTTACAAGATTTTGCATATATACTTGAAAGTTTTTTAAAGCAATCATGAATTCACGTAAGTTTTATCTTTATTTTTTTAAAAATAAAAGCAACCAAGAAAGTAAGTTTATTGATCAAAGCATAAAATCAAAGACATCAATGAAGATAGTTTCATGAAATAACATTAGTGGCCTAGATAGTGACGATGAATCTCTCAGTAACATTGAAAAATTATATGAAGATCATCTCCATATTTCAATGTTAATCTTTCACTCTTTCAACGAGTAGAGAATTAGTCAAAAACTTTTAAAATTGAGCATTTTTTTTCCAGGAAAATATATACATATACGTATGTACATATTAGAAATTAAATATATTATATTTTAAATAATCTGAAAGTTAATTATATGTTTTATAAGTCCATTAATTTTTGTTTTATTTTTTAATTTTTAATAGTTTATAT
>JAJOOH010024427.1:0-10966 GCA_029582605.1 Solanum gracilifrons | reverse complement strand
TTATGATGGTGAAGTTGATCTATTTACTATGAAAAACACGATTGATGTCATTGTTTTTCGAATTTCATTAATCTGTAGTGGTATTTGGTGTTGTTTCTGTCATTGAGGAAAATTTATATTTTAATTTCTTGCATGAAATGAATGTGACACAACATTTACAGCAGGTCCTGTATCGAAAACATTTATACAATTATGATCTTAGTGTGTTCGTAGGAAGTGGGCGCAAAATAACTTCCATCATATTAAACACATCATTTTTAAACTTTTATTTAATTCCCAGACTAACATGTAATAATAGATTCACATCTAACTTAAGTAAATGAATTGAGGACAAGAAAGACTGAATTAAGTAGTGTAATATGCAACTTATTACAGTAGTTGTTTTATATGTTTTCTTTCAAAGTCATAAAAAGAGAGGTGAGCAAAAAGACAAATTTCTTTTTAGTGCTTTAGGATCTAATTCCTTCATCTATAGATTTTATTGAAATTTCTATAAAAGTAACTCGGTGGTTCTGTTTGTTAACTTTAGCATAATTTTAAATAAAAAGAAATTTTGAATATTCAAAATAAATGTGGTGGGGTGAAGTGATGTACTCTTTTGTGTAATTGCTAAGGAAGACAGTGACGAAATTTATGCTTATTTCATATTGAAATCAATTACCATCACATCGTAAATGGTAGATAGCAACATTCATAATAAATTTGGAGTGCATGTGACATATGAAAAAAATCATAAAAGTGTGTATATCTTTGAAAGGAGACGACAACTTTGGGTTTAGGAAAGTGATGTTCTCTTCCAACAGTCACTGGCCAAGTTGGTGTTCGTCATCTTCTCTGAGGTCCTGCGTGCTTAGCTATGATTGTAAGTGTTCCTTCTTTTCTTTATTTATACTTCTTTAATCTGCATTATTTAGATTCTTTCGAAATATCGATTTTTCAGGTGATTCCGTGTGTTGTGTGGTTTCATGTGTGGAAATTTCTCTCTTTTTTTTTTTTTGGAACTCGTCACAATAACTTTGATTTTAGACTTTTCTTCTTTACTGATTCCTTTGTTTAAATGTTGTTCCTCTCTTCTTTTTGTTATGTTAAGTTACCAACTTACCATAAAGTGATGTTGATTTTGCATTGTTTTAGACATCTGCAAACAGTGATAGTAGAGTAGGAGCTCTGCTGTGATTTTCTATTCTTTGGTTGTGACCTCTTCTATGCCTTCTTGTTATGTATTTATATGTGCTCATGGTTTATATGTTGATTGCCTTGTTCCTGATTCTCAAATTTGGAACAGAATGTTTATCCAAATTAAGAAAAATTCCTCCCCTGCGATGGTAGCTTTCTAAATGGATTAAATTGTTGTCTCCCTGTCACCTCAAATGTATAATTGGCTAAATAGTTGGCTTATGTATTTTCTTTCCTATATATGTGTTCAATGTTAACAGTAGTATATTTCATTAGTGCTAGAGTGTCTTACACAATAATTTACCTTGCAGTAGGTTTTTCAGTAGTAATGAGGTTGTCTCAATTGTTACTTTTGAAGTACTTCCATCAATAAATACTAACTAAACTTTTTGTCCTCCTTTACCTTTTTATCAAACAGAGAAGTAAATTCATTGGCCTTTGTCTTTTATAAATCATCGATAACTTTTTCATGTCACCTTCTATTTAGATATTTTACATTATTAATGTAGTTATTGTACAAAGTTGGTGAAAAAATCAGTTTTGAAATCTAAATATCATATTTGATTCTTCTTTTTTGGAGATATATATTTAACAAGTGGTAGTTTTTCCATTTAGTTCACGTCAGTTTTAGATTATAGGTGGACACTAACTCACAACGCAATGACTCTTAATGTAAAAAAATTCATATATATTGCCTATTGATAGAAATGAGTATCTAAAATTTTACTTATCTTGATTCACTTTGTCAAATCTCCTATTTCTCAAGATCTGTAAGCAACATTTTTGTCAGGTTGAGGCAATGCAAATATTGGCAACACAATTAATCCCCAGATCCAATAGATCTCAGATTCGGAAAAGTAAGGCATAATATCTTAGATTGCCATGTTGATCTTCCTAGAGATAATTGTTTTGTTGTTTTGTCTTTTCAATTGAAAGGTAAAATTCAGGATGGATTCTTACCAAGCCCAACAAGTTTCTTTTAAATTTTTTATTTGCTTTAACATGCTTTCTATTAGTTTTAAAAAAAAATATAAATGTTGGAATAAGTACGATAAAGGTTTATGTCATGAAATGGGTACGTCTTACGGTGCTAAGCTACTTCTAATATGAGACTTTGAATACATGTTGAATTCGGAAATATGATGAAAACAGAGTGCTAAATTTGATACGTGAAATGGCCAATAAATCTGGGAAATAGTGAAAGTAAGAGATGAAATTAGACTTCTCCCACATAGCATAGGCTTTTGTTTTGATGCTTTAGAATTTATTTCAATTTTGAAGTGTAATTTTTTATTCAAGTAACTTATGTGCACACCTTTTTTGAATCATAAAGCCATTTTTTTAAAAAAAAGCTAAGCTTGTGACATGTATAGACAAGAAAGTAGGAGCAGTAGAAACATGAGGAGTTGGAAATGTAGCAGAAATTTTGTAACCATTTTCTCCTCTTGTGAAGATGTGCACAAACCTCTGGTGTTTATAAGTTTTAATATCTTGGTTCTAATATGTGGTTGGTGACTCACTCTATCCTCTCTTTTTTTTTTCCTTTTTTTTTAAAAATCAATATTCATGATTTTCACTCTTAATTTTACATTTTTAGCTACACAATTTCTCATTTCATCGTTCTCTCTTGATTAAACAAGGGAGAGAAGGTGTAGAAGGATCAAGAGAATTGATTATGATACAATGTGGTTAATAAGAAAGATTTATGCGCTAGCTTTCGAGAGAAAGAAGTGACAGTCGATTCAGCCAAGAAGCGTAAGTGGAGAGGAAAGATCCCTATAGATACTTATCTCATTCCATTCAGTGGCTGAACCAGTAACTATCTCTGTGCATAGATTTAATATTGACGAAGTTTGAAAATTACAAGCAACGTGTATCCTTAATAGATATGGATTCTTTTTTAAAAAGAAAGTTTTTGATAAAATTGGAAATTGTGTAGAGACCAAATAATTGTACTTTCTGTAAGTGATATTTGAGCTGGGATTCTAACTTGTCATCGTTGTACATTTCACAATGATACTTTGCATTATAATCAAGTAAAAGATTTTATCCCTTCATTCTCTACACATTAGACTTCTTTAGTAAGTATTTTTTTTGGCAGCTATGAACTTGGGAGTATATATATAAATGTGCTCCTTGAAATATAAGACGTTGGGCCCGGGCTTAGCATGGGCCATACTTATCTAGTCTTTTACTATTTCATGTTAAATTTTATTATAAGTCATAATGAACCACTCTTGATAAAGATATTTTTTCTCAACTAAACATATCTAATTTTTTCAGAGAAACTACAATACACGTACCCATATTTTTGGCCTTAAATTTGCTTCAACGTAGAAAAACATATATTGGACCGACATTTTCAATTCATCGTCAAATGTAGTATTTTTTTTCAAACATCACCTTCACCTATAAATTTACAATAATATATGAAATTCGAACAGGAAAATAGAAAAAAATTGAGAAAGACACAAAAAACTTAGAAAATGTGTAGATGAAGAAAAAAAAAGTCTGAATCGAGAAGAGAAAAGAAGATTAGATACTGTATGTGCTTACCTTCGTGGAGTGCATAGACATAAATGCACAAATGTTTACAAGAATGTTGAAAACTGATATATTGATGGTAATTTATAATATAAATATTTGATATTTAAAGTATCCATAATGTAAAATATGAATAAACTTACAAGGAGCTGGAGGGAAATAAATTAATGAACCATGACTTTTAAGAAACGTTTCATGAAGAAAATAAAAGGTCTAAAATATTGTTGTAATTACCACACTATATATATATATATAAAATCATTTTTGGGTATGCAATAATTGAAAAAAAAAGAAGAAGAAGGAAAATGGAGAAAAAGTCTAAAAAATAATAGAGGAAAAAATGGCATATTGTTTATGCCTAACGTATAGTCTATAGATGGATAGATTAAATTAGTTGCAGATTAATTGGCAAAGTAATATTTTTTGGTTAATTACAATCATTTCATTTGCTAATTTCCAACAAAGAGTAAGAAAAAATAATTAGTTAGTTAATTTATTATTATGATGATAAGTAATGTTTTTTCATTGTAATTGCTAATGAAAAGGCTACTACTTCGAATGTACAAAAATAAATGCTCAAGCTTTACATCAATCATCAGCAAAAAAGCCAAAAGACCTCGTAAAAGCTGGGAATTTCAATGGGTTAGCATTTATAAATTTTTAATTTAAACTTTGTTTTCTTCATTAAACATTTAATTAATTAGACATTTTATAATATTTTAATTTAGAATAGGGGTAAAAAGGTAATCCAACTTTGTACTTTGGAGCTTCCACTTTTAATAATACTAGTCCTTGACACGTACGTTGCACGTGTGTCCCATGCTAAATTATGTGGAGTTGTTATGACGATATATATATATGCTTGCAGAGGCGAATCTAGAATTTTTTGAACATGGGTGCACCAAGTAAAATGTATTGAAGTGAGAATTGATCCTTAATCCTCAAGGTCAAAAGCTCAACATTTAACCACGTGGACCATTTAGACTTCTCGTAGTACGGGTGCAAGAATATAATATTATATAAAATCTTAAAAAATATACATATAAAATATCTAATTTTACGAAGAGACCACGGGTGCGGGTGCCCTATTTTTTGGCAGTAAATTCGCCGCTGTATGCTTGAACATGTATGTTGCCCATGTATCTCATGCTTTATTAGTACAAGAACTTTGGAAACATTATAATTAGTGTGATAAGTTGCACAAAAATTGAAGATTTGCATGTATTTATAAGAAGTTTTTGTCAAATGAGAGTAGTGTTTTGCAAAAGTTATATAGAAATTTGATCAATCTATGTCTTCCTTAAGATGGCTAGAAGATGAACATTGTGCGATAACTTGCATAGTAATTGAAGAGAAAATCTACAAGCTCAAACCAATGAATGGTGAGCCTATTCAATCAATATTATTATCAATAGAAAGTACATAATGCTGAAATATTGCTATCAAGTGAATTTCAAAAGTAATATTCGAACACTTTTAATTATGTATTTTTTAATATATCAAGTATTCAACTTGATAAAAGTTTTGTTAATATGTCACAACACATAATTTAAGTATCTCTTATTGGTTCAAAATATTTCATGTTCTAAAAATTTTGCCTTCTTTCTAAGAAATTGTAGCCTCCACCTTATTACAATCACATACAGGTCAAGAAGTTGTTATCGAATGTGATTTGTGTTTTGTAAAAAGTGCACATAAATTCGATCAACACATACATTTCTTATGATAGCTAGTGGATCATTGTCAATTTTTTGGTGTACACCTACAAAAAAAAATAGTTATTATTAGTGATAAAAATAATAATTGCTCAAATATCTAATCGATGTATATAAATCATAATTATTATAGGTACGTGTACCCTTGCCTAATTCAAAATTATTAGTTCTATCTCTTGTGAATTTAACAAAAAAAAATATAAGTTAAATTATGTAAATTGATTCCTAACCAAAATTACACAAACAAGAATATATAGTTTCATGATACTCCAAGGAGATAATTAAAAAAAAAGTAATCTTATCTGATTTGATATTTCTATGATAAATTTATATGTTGCAAGAGGTGAAATAACTATGATACAAACGTTTGCATACCCAAGTAAAATGAACTTTCAACTAATCAGAAAACATATATGAATAAGTCAAATTAAAGACAATAACTTATAATATGAATAGAAAAAATAGAGCACATAAGCAGAAGTAGAAAAGAGAGACACAAACACAAAATGAATATGAAAAAATGTCGCTACACAAAGTAGGATTGATAATCTAATAATTTGATGAATTGAAATAATTGTCTTGTGTTTTTTCACTATATATACACAATATATAACATTTAGTAAATGAATATATTGTATTGAATTGATCAAATGAATTACTCCGCATTGAATATACCAAGCAACTTTTTCAATTCTCCATATGTTTATTACTACAAAGAGATGTTTTACTTTTTGCATTAATAATCTGAAGATAAAGCATTTACAGAAATTGAATACACATAACTCTATGTCTTTAATTTATCTAGGTCATTCATTTGCTATATTATTATTTATTTATATTTATTAGAAGATATACTTACCTTCAAGAAAGAAAAAAACATAAATAGGAGTTAAATAAATGACAAAACATTAATGGGTTTTTTCGGGTATATATATTCAATAGCCTAATGCATTGAACTAAGTGTATATTTAAATTCATGTACAATATTATTATAGGAATAATATTTGATTGAAGGATATTGATGTCATTCAACATTTTATGGACATTTTGATAATTCAGTTTTTAAAATATTTTGGTTCCACTTATATATATACTTACTATATTTACTAATTTAATAAAAGTTTTATTTCTCTTTTTTTATGTGAAGGAAAAATGATAAATTAATTTATGATTATTATTTAATATTTAATTATTAAAATATTTTATAACTTTTTTATTTAGTATAAGAGTGAAATGGTAATCCAACTTTAATTTTTTGAGTTTTCTACTTTTAATAAATTTTTATTTTTATTCTTATTATTTATTGTTTATTTATGATCATAAGATGATAAGTTAGGAAAATGAAGAGGTGTAGTTATGAAGTTGATTTTAAATGGAAAAATATTTTTTTTAAATGATCTTAAGAAAATAAATTAATAGTCAAAGGGTATTTTCGTAATTCAACTTCTGACTTAGATTGTTCCCACTTTTAGAAAATTACAAGTTCATTTTGTAGAATAGTCTAGGTGCTCTTATGATGCAAATGTGCTATATCTATATATAATATAATAGTGTTGTTCTGCCACAAAATCAAGGGAAAATGCTTAAATTACATCCCATCAGAGAGTTACTATTAATAAAGCACTAATCAACTGATTGCTATAGAAAGGTCAAATTTAAGTTCAATAGATAAAGATGTAGATGTAATAAAATTCAGAGTAATTTGCTTCAATCTAACAGATAAGTATTCAATACTCTTAAGATCTATATAATAGCTTTGGAAATAGATCAAGAAAACACCGAGCTTTTCAAGAATAAATTTCATGGGTCATTAATATTTTACCTGGAAAAAAAAAATTGATAACTAAATTGGCACATAAGATATAGTAGCATGGTGAAGAGTAGTAAATTACAAAAGAAACAAAATAATAACATATATATCTGATAACAATGTTTTGAGGCAAAGGAAGATAAATAGATTATGAGAAAAATTAATACATAGGAAGATGGAAAATAAAAATAATTAATAATAACCAAGGTAATTTACATTGTATTACAATAAATTTAAAGCGTATGTAATTAATTTATAATGGTAAAAATAAATTGCACACTCTAAAAAATAACCAAACATTATCACTAAAACTACAAATTAAATTACTATTTGTAGTTATTTTTATAAAATCATGAATTGACTATCACTTTTAAAAGAAGGCAAAGGAATAGTGATTACATTAGGAAAAAAAATCATTGTTATCTTTTTAAGAGTGAAAACGGAAATAAAAAAATGAGAAAGGAGGACTACAACAATCATATGCAACATTCAAATGTGCTTACAATATAAATTAACTCTAAATATGTCTTTTTCACGATATTTGGAATGTCTTTTACTAATATTTCTTTGAAGGAACTACCACTCCAATTATGAAACCCCATAAACAGTAAAACAAAATAATTCACCAAGAATGCATCTACATTATTAAAAAAAAGGAATGAATGAGAATATAAACGCACGTACCTTATATTTTACAAATAAGAATAATATGGAAGAAAAAGTATTCACCTAAATGACCTGTTATAAGCAAAGAAATACACTACATCAGACATGAAACAGAAAAAAATAAATTAAAGCAATGAAAAGAAAATGAGGCAAAAGAATATATCATAATATTATGTTGCAACTGAAGTGAAGCAACCCTCTTATATTATATGATAATATGCATTTATATAAAATTATATAAGTGCACAAAAAAGGAATATGAAACGGTATATTCGGGAAGTTCTTTCATCTTTCATTCAATATATATAATTATATAGAGTATTAACTTAAGATTTAATTGAGTAATAAATTGGGGAAGAGGAAAGATTTGATAATTTAGAGAGTTATTGGTCTATTTTTAAAAAAAAATGTAAATGAAGAAAGGAAAGGGTTCTTTTCTCTAACATAAAAAAACCAAAAGTTTTTAAAGTATCAAAAATTATTATCTGATCATCGTCTCTTTGGTTTTTTCATTTTCCATTTATTATTTTATTATATAATAAAACAATTAAAGCGTAATAAGTATAGAATTATATTACAACAATTTATTAAAAAATCTTTTTTTTTAGTTGAAGGGTATTTTTGTAATTCAACTTTTAACTTGGGAGCTTAATAAGTACAGAATTATATATATATATGTCCAATAGTGAAAGTTATGCATATGCTAAATGTCCATTTATATAAGATAAATTTAACTAATTTACCAAGTATATAATTCATCATTAGTTTGTGCTAATTATAATAGAAGAAAATCAAAAGTTCAACGATTGCAAGTTTTCATAATAAGTATTTATTGAAGCAATTACTTAGCATTTAATATAATTTTTTGAATATAATTCATCTGAAAATTTTTATACCTTTGCACGGTAGGAGTAACTGAGGTACACTTAAGGGCCATTTTAACTGTTCCTAAACTTTTGATTTTCTTTTGTCATTTAATAGGATATCATCCAATTGTACAAATATTCATTGTATCTATATTAATTCATGCCAAAGATTGTGAGTTCTCCATTTTTAGAATATAATATTATTATTATAAATATTTTATGATATTTATTATAATTAATGTGTATTTATATTTTTGTTCATAAATATGTGTTTAATAGAATACAGTAGTTTTTATTTATATTTAATATATATTTACATTTTTGTCCATAAATATTATGATATTACAAGGACATTTTTGTAATTCAACTTTTGACATAGAGGCTTCCCACTTATAATATAATATGATATGAGAGTTAAAACCATAGCTTGAAAGAACGAGAATCGATATGACTCCACTTAAGGACGTCTTCAGCATCTGCAGTAGTTTTATCACCTAATTGTTTCTGCACAAATATATTTTGGACATCTTATAATGTTCAACTAGTTTATTTATAATATGCTGACACTAATTTGGAAGACAAAGCCACGCGGTAATTCAGCAAAGCCTGATGTCTGTTGGATATTGATATGGGGTCTTAAATTCGTGAAAAAGTCTTGCTGACTTCCTTTCTTTCTTCATTTGGTTGACAACTGAATGGACCTATTGATTAATAACACTGAGGAACTTCTCACAAATAATAGCAGTTTGGGACCTTTGAATGAAGAATTGATATCTTAGTGGTGTTAATAGATAAGAGGTATTAGATTGTTATGTCTTCTCATAACAAAATGTAAAAGTGAAAGCTGTAGATATATGGTAAATCTTCTCTGATAAAATAATATTGAATCTGTATGATGCGCTTTACAATTGTGTTCTACATTCTATGTCCTATCTAAGCTAGAGTGTAATAAGAAGAAAATGTTGATTATGACTCAACAAACAAGAAGCTGTTGGTTTCCACTTTCTTGGTGCAAAGAAGAAGTCGAACAGCAAGAAGGAATTGATAGGAGCAACGCTTTGTGAAGATCTCCTGCAGTTATGCCTTTCTTTATTAGCAAAATGATGTAGTCCATGAAGGCTGAATCACAGGGTAATGTAATAGGGCCACCATTCGGCAGCCCAAATTCTTCTTCGGCAATGTTCAAAAGTTGCCTAATGATCTCATTTTCAAGGTAAACCAATGGAATGACAAAGCGAGCTTGATCAGCAGTGTATACTACAAAATGTCCTTTTTCAACTATAGACGATGAAGACATACTACAATCATCTGCATCACTAACATTTCTTGGAAATGAAATCCTCTTCCTCTGCATGGCTGCAAACTTCTGCCATTTCCTAGCCATTTTGATGAGTTTCTTGGTACTGATCATTGCCATTTTTTTTGTTTGGAAGATTGGAAACAAGAAAGTAAATAACAAATTTAGAGACCTTTGATGGCTGAACTGATAATGGTTGTGCTTGATGATGAAAAGGAACATGAAAGAGTGCTTATTTATACAAAAGGAGTTGATAGGTTTGTTAGGCAAAGGCATGTGCTGATGCCTGTTGGCCAAGTTGGTATGGGGCCTAAAATTTGTGGATGAAGCTACTTTGAAAATAAAAGAAGATAAGTTTCTTCCTTTATATTCTTTGATCAACTTGGTATTTCTCAGCAATGCCAATAATTTGAGACCATTAAATGAACAATTGCTGGTGAGAAGAAAACCATGTTCTGCTGCTATCTTCTTTGTCATGTAGATATCCATGTTGGCATCAACTTCATTGGGGCCTAGTGTTCTCTTCCACAAAGCCATGTGAAACTTCATGTGCCATTGTCTCTCACCTGTGGGCTGTGGCTATTAAACTTAGATATCTAACTTTGTATATATACACATACATAGAAAGTTTTTTTATGCAAAATACAAGTCTCACTTGCTGTGTACTCAAAATCCTTCGGTCTTTTTTTTAAGTCATCATTTGAAATTACAAAAGTATCTCGCAATGGGTATCAAAATGAGTCCCCTTATTCAAGGTACTAGAATCTTGAGGAGGTTTCCAAATTCCAGAGGTGTTCTGTCACGCCCCGAGCCTACACCCTGGGCGGGACCGGCACCCGGAGACCATTTCTGGCCCCAAGCGAACCCTTGGCCTGGCTTTCTTAACTCAGCG
>JAJOOH010024426.1:0-16699 GCA_029582605.1 Solanum gracilifrons | reverse complement strand
AGGTCGTGCCTGATTGGAACCATTGTCTCAATTACCCTATGGCATATAATGGTAGGGTATGGCTACTACGGAGGCCTCATATACAGGTACAAGTATTAGTAATCCATGAACAATATGTTCATTGTAAAGTCTCAGAGGCAAATTGAAACTTCTCAACTTATCTCACAGTTATTTATGCAAAGAATGAAAGCCAGAATAGAGAGGAGATGTGGAGGGACCTAGTTCAAATTGGGAGAGGTATCCAGAAGTCTTGGTTGCTATGTGGGGACTTTAACAATGTTCTAGCTACTGAAGACAGATCTGGCTCCCCTGTGTTACCAGGAGAGACACAAGCTTTTCAGGGATGCATCGACACATTGCAACTGACAGCTCTAAGACAATCAGGGAGACACTTTACATGTTGTCATAGGCAGCAAGATGGGAGTAGAGTACATTCCAAAATAGATTGGGCTTTTAGGAACTTTCAATGGACAGTGAACTATGGGCATGTGGAGGCTGAGTTTTTGAGTCCAGGAGTATCTGATCATTCGCCAATTGTTATTCAAGTGAGCACAAGACCTCCTTCTAAACCAAAATCCTTCGGATTATTCAAAACAGTCCTGGAGCACCCTGAGTTTGAAGGGATTCTGACAACTGTGTGGAATAAAAGATACACTGGTACTAGAATGAGACAATTATGGAGCAAACTTAAAGCATTAAAAATAGGACTGAAGGACCTCAATACCTATTTGGCTTCTTACAGCCAGAAGCTACAAACAACTAGACAGAGTTTGGAAATAGTACAAAGTCAAATGGCAACCCAACCTCTCAATAGTGAGTTAATAGAGCAAGAATCAGTCCTTTTGAATGATATCAGAAAATGGAGCTTAGCGGAGGAGAAGGTTCTCAAACAAAAATCTAGAATTAATTGGATTAACAGTGGAGATTCAAATACCAAGTTCTTCCATGCTCAAATGAAGATTAGAAGTAGTAAGAACACCACTACATCTGTTTATACATCTAATGGGATTAAATTGCAGGACCCTAAAGCTAGTGGAGGAAGAGTTTTTTTCAAGCTTCACTAAATTGATGGGAACAGCTGTGGTGGATTTGCCATGCCCGAATGTGGATGTTATAAGGAATGGCCCCTATTTATCATACCAACAAAGATGCTTGCTTATAATTCCGATCACTGATCAGGAAATTGTAACAGCAATGGAAGGGGTGGCCCTAGATAAGACACCAGGTATTGATGGATTCCCTGTGGAATTCTTTACTAAGCATTGCACCACTGTTAAAGAAGATGTATTATGTGTTGTCAGAGAACGTTTTACTACTGGGAAGCTGTTGAAAGAGATTAGCCTTACTGCCATTACTCTTGTGCCTAAACAAGCTACCCCTACCCAAGTAGCAGACTACAGACCTATTGATTGCTGCTCTACTATATACCAGATCATCACAAAGATCTTGACCAACAGAATCAAACCTGTTATAGGTTCTATTGTCAGTCCTTCTCAGTCTGCATTTATAGATCATTGATAATATTTTATTCAGTCATGAGGTACTGAAGTGGTATTCTAGGAAGGGACTATCCCCTAGGAGATTGCTTGCTGAACTGGGCTTTCCCTTTAAGTTCATATCTTGGATAATGGAGTGTATATCTACAGTCTCGTATTCTCTAGTGATAAATGGGGGCCTATCTAAGCAATTCAGAGGGGGAAGAGGAATTAGACAAGGGGATCCTATGTCCCCTTACCTATTTGTATTGGCTATGGAATACCTTCAACGGGAACTGAGTATGTTGAGACTCAATAAAGACTTCAAATATCACCCAAAGTGTAAGAAATTTAATGTGACTCATACATGCTTTGCTGATGACTTGCTGCTCTTCTGTAAAGCTGACATGAAGTCTATTCAATTGCTACAAGGGGCTTTTCAGAGATTCTCTGTAGTGTCAGGGCTTCAAGCTAATAAGGAGAAAAACTCCATCTTTATGACAGGTGTTAAACCTGAGCTGAAACAGACTATACTGGCTACTTTGGGATATGTGGAGGTGATATACCATTCAAGTGCTTGGGTGTTCCTATATCATCCAAGAAACTGACTATTGCTCAATGTATGCCTTTGGTAGAGAATATTACAGAAAGAATTAAATGTTGGTCTGCAAAGTTACTCTCGTATGCCGGAAGAATCCACATCATAAAAACTGCAATATTTGGTATGCAAACTTACTGGGCCAGACCTTTGTGCTACCAAAGAGGATTGTGAAAATATTAACAACATATGTAGAACTTATTTGTGGACAGGATCCACTATTAGTTGTAGGAAGGCCCTAGTTTGATGGGATAATAAAATATGCCTTCCAAAAGCTGTGGGGGGACTTAACATTATGAATTTGAAATTGTGGAATAATGTTGCTATTCTGAAGTTATTATGGGATATTGATCAGAAAAAGGATTGCTTGTGGATACGATGGGTGAACGCCTACTATATAAAAAATGAATCACTAGAAATTTGTCCTATTCCATTGAATGCTACATGGGTAGTAAGAAAAGTAATTGAATCCAGAAAGTATCTAGAATCCTTAGTCCAGCCAGAGGACCTTGGAAGTAAGTTGAATTCAGTGGTTGAGAATGGTCAATTTTCCATTAAGAAAATGTACAACAGCCTTATGCCTCTATTCTCAAGGGTCCCCTGGAAGAGTATAGCCCTGCAACACAATATTCATCCCAGACACAAGTTTCTGGTATGGCTAGCATCTTGGCGAAGATTGGCAACTGTTGAAAGACTACAAAAGTTTGGAATTCAGGCTTCACCTGCTTGTGCATTTTGTGCTGCACCTATTGAAACATTTGATCATCTTTACTTGGAGTGTCCTATGACTAGGGCCTTATGGAGTAGACTGTTGTTGTGGCCGGGTTTAAGTAGGACCATAGGGAGTTGGCTGCAAGAATTGGAGTGGGCAAATGCCTGAGCAAGGAAGAAGACTGGGAAAGGTGCAATTGTCAGCTGTGTTTTTGATATGGCTGTATACATTATATGGCGGGAAAGAAACAACATGCAATTCCAAGCAAGATCCTATAATTGCGACAGAGTCAGCAATGAGATTGCCCTCCATATTCAAGTTCGCGGAAGAGACCTTCCAAAATGGAGGACTGCACTACAGTTGTTGGATCGACTACCTTGACATGGAGCTGGAAGAAGACATTATAATGAAGGAGTAGATAGTTATAGTATTGCTATTAGTTTTGCTTCTAGATTGCTACATTTTTGTTTAGTTTTGTTGGAGAAGTAAGTGGTCAGCTCTTACTTGGGTATGTAAGTAACAATTTTGGTATTAATAAAATTGTCAGTTTCTACCAAAAAAAAAAAAGTAATGAGTTGTTTTGATACTGCCAAACCATAGTATGTGTATAAATGTTTCCCCTAGTTTGTTACGCCAATTTCACATGACCACCTTCATCAGTGGGGATGTCCATAATACAATGAAAATCTAAAGGCGAAATGTTGTTCTACCCAACCAATTAGATTTCGCAAGTTAATTATCAACTATTATTTTGCCTGCATCAACTCAAGATGATTAGTCCACCAAGACCAACACAGAACTAACTTCATATTTTAGGAATTGAACAAACAAACAGAGAAGTGCACATGAAATTTTAAATGAAGATGATCTCTTGTTGTCTTCATTACAGGAATTACTCGAAATTCCCAGTCTTAGCAATATCAACCAAAAAATTTCATAAGCTTTGAAACAATTTCCAATAAACTGCAATAACAATAATTATAAAATCATCAAAAATATATTTGCATTCAAGTGGATAAATGGTTCATAAAATTGTTACCAAACATAGTGCTAATTAAACAAGCTGATGGAAGCATTTCTTAAAACGGTTAAACTATCAACTAAAAAGAAATACATGATTTGGAAAATGCACATTGATGGTAAATAAGAAATGAAAATGCCAGGGACTGTTGTGGGTGAAAAGAAAAAAAAAAGAGATCAACCATGTTCTAAAGTACATTTGGGATAAAATATTCCTTTCAAATTGACATTTTTCTACTATATAGAGAACACTTGAAAATATGATTATTATTTTTTTAATTGTGTCCTCCTATATAATCCTGGGACGTTATGTTGGAAGACCAAATAGCCAATAATTAGAGAATACAGAGAGGATGTCAATGAAAAATGATTATGTCTTTAAAATATTTATCTTATCAGTGATGAAAATGAGAGAATTTAACATGATTTCTCTTATAAGTATGCAGTAACCCATTATACAATAGCACGGAAGATGCTGCGAGAATGAACTTGAAGTAGAAAATTGGGGATTATATTAGTTTACCGTTGGGAAAAAATGCTTAAGACATCGCAGTAGAGATGAAAAAAAAGAGATATTGTAATGAGTAGTTGATAATATTAATCAGGACACAGACGAGCAACTAATGCAGCAATGAGGATTGATAATACATCTAAAATAGCTGAAAACGAAAAATGATGAAAAAGGTCAATTATTTCTATATCCGACATTGGAGTCTCAAGCTGTATTTAGCAATAAGTATATTGTTTATACAAAAGCAGGCGTTAAAGGTGAAACCGGATGTAAAAGACCAATTATTCTTGGGGGGGAGTCAATATGGGGACAACAATACTCTATTAAAGATGGCTATGTCAATGCCAACAGTAGATGTTTAGCCATAAAAATCTATATGGAATCAAGATACCATCCATTGTTGCTTGCTTTAGTTGGCTGCCATTCTAGAAATACATTTGATATATGACGACCTAAATAGAAGAGGATTTCCGTACCACAACTGTTATGTATCAAAAAGATATATGGCACCTTCTACTCCAATGTTAAGTACTTAGAGACATAGTTGGGGCTTTGGAGTGTATTTGGTCATGAAGGAAACACATATGCTTTGATGGAGTTCTAACTCCTAATCACTCTTGAAACTTAGGTATTAAAATAACTTTTGGGCAGGTGCAATTAACACAATGTAAATAACTATTTTTTATTCAATTCAACCATCAAGGCTCTCACCTCCCATGGTGATGGAGCATGACATAGACCCCTATCTTATTTATTACTAAGTAAAATATTACGACGGGACAAGGAACAAAAAAACTGCAGAGCCAACAAATAGAAAAAAACATATTCTTAAATCTATGAAGCAGATCACGCGAACCACAGGTAAATTTGCTCCAGAAATATGCTAAATGTGCTAAGCATCCCAAAGCAGAGTATTCACTATACAAATTTAAACCAAAAAAGAGATGTACGGATCAAGAGAAAACAAACTAACAGCCTTGGCAAGAATAGGTGGCAACTTATACAAATAGATCACTTAATTACAAAATGTTTCTTACTTTGTTGAATTAAGCATGAAAGTCAGATTTTGAATGTTTTCAACCTTTTTTTTACAGATCATGTTCTTGCATTTTTATTTTTATTTTGAGAAATTATTTGGTCTTGCACTTAAACTCGAGAAGAACCTGAACAGTCTGTACACTAAGGTACAAACCTTGGCTTTAAGCTCTTTCTTGAAAAGACATGCCTCACTCCGTTATAAACTTCATAAACTCCAATTGTTTACTACCATGATATTATAGGGAAAGATCCTATATTTATTATATTAAGAAAAAGCTCCCCATTATATTTACTTTTCGACTTATCACAGCCTACCAATTGATCCATAAAAGGTAGTGCTTTCATTTTGTGCTCAGCATGAGCAATTGAATTACAAAAAATAACATCTTGGAAAGAAGATCTTGAAATTCTGTTGACATACCCGAGATCTTTTGTTCATATGGATCAGGCACCCGTTTCCATCATTACACACCTAAAAATTTAAAATGAACCAGAAAAAAGATTAACAACTATTGAAGATGGCAAAATAGCAAAATTTATTTTATATAGTTCTTGCATAGAGGACAAATTAGTATTAACCTTATTCTGTTACTTACATCAATTCAGCCACAACGGTAAAATCATGTTCATCCATGTCTACAGGGGAAGCACCTTCACCATGTTTTTGCCGAATGAATCTATAGATGCATTCTCTTTTGCTTCTTTTGTTACCTTGAATGAAAAGTTGTTTCTCCTCTCAAAGCTTTTCAGTTTTACAAGTGTGACTATTAATAAACTTGGTATCAATAATTGAAAATTTATTTGTCAGTACATAGCAACGGACTAAATATGCAACTGTGGCAGCTTACAATATAGTCTAACAAAACATTCATATCGTGAGTATTCAATAAGCTCACAACTTTTTATAGTCTCTTCATGTTACCATAGTTGACGAGAGCTAATTATGTTAGTACATCAAAGGTTCAAACTGATGGGAACAACGCTTTCTCCTCCATTTTGTGGTTAAACTATAAAATGACACAACAGTTAATTATCACCTTTATGACTTAAAATCACACTCTGCATTGATTGCATTGATAACCAATTAAACACATATTCCTCAACAAGATATAGAGAAATCAATGAACTAATTCACTTGCTCAAAAGCTTAATTGAAATTAAAAAATACTCTGCACCCTTACCTAAAATGCTTCCAAGTTTCAATACCAAGAGATATAGAGTATATGCCTAAACAATAAACAATTACCTGAATACCCTTTCTTCCGTAGAAAGTGTTCCAAACAGAAGAGTTGTTTTGCTTTTATTAATAGTTGATCAGGGTATAAAAGATGGACACAAAAACTGTAGAAGAAATCTCACCCAATAGAAAATACATGATACACATTTGTAGAAATGATCAGATCTTCAAATAGGGTGATGCAAGAATATGTTTTTCTTCATGAGAAAAAATATTATAAAGAAAAGCGCAAAGGAAGAGGACAAGATATTCTCAACAAGTAACATCGGAAGATAATAAAACAAATATATCTCTAAACAAGAAGAGCATGCCAGTCAGTCACCCAGTCCCTTTGGAGGTCAGTTAGTGTGTCCTAAAAAGTAATCCGATTTACACAAATGCAATGAAAAATAACATTTTCTTTCCCAAACTAAAGCCGGTCGTGGCTCAAAGGTTGGATAAAATGAGGAGAATTTTTTCGTGGCAAGGCAACAAGGAGAAGAAAGGATATCACCTGGTCAAATGGAAGAAAATAATCACAACCAAAAGGCAAGGTGGATTTGGCATCAAGAACCTTAAAAACCAAAGCAAAGCTCTTAAGGTGAAATGGTTATGGAGACACCCACAAGAGGCTCAAGCCTTATGGTGTAATGTCATAAAAAACAAGTATGGGGAGCTGGATAATTGGGTAACTAAATAAGTCACTATCCATCAGGCTCTCCTGGCCATTCCTTAAAAGTCAATCTATTATCAAGGTAAACAATGACAACAAGACTCTTTTTTGGTTAGACAAATGGATGGGTTTTAATAGTTTACATGGATGTCCACAGATACAACTTCAGTGGCAGTATGAAGGTAAAAGCAAGAAGAGAAGAGAAGGATCTACACCTATCTGCCAAAATTCTATGCCAGATCAAGAGAGTCTATAAAATGCACAAACTCACAGAATTTGTAGCAAACATACCAGCTCTAATATTAGACATCATCTGAATCAGCCTCTTGATCAGTTTCCGGACCAGCCGGATCAGCCTCTGGACCAGCCACCTCGTTCTCATTCCCGGACTCACTCTCAGTCTCATTATCCTCCTCGTTCTCATTCCCGGACTCACTCTCAGTCTCATTATCCTCCTCGTTCTCATTCCCGGACACACTCTCAGTCTCATTATCCTCCTCGTTCTCATTCCCGGACTCACTCTCAGTCTCATTATCCTCCTCGTTCTCATTCCCCTCATTATCCTCGTCCTCGTCCTCGTCCTCGTCCTCGTCCTCGTTCTCGTTCTCATTCCCACCCAGAGCCTCATTATCTCGTATGGCACGATTGGCAGTTTTGACCACTCGAGACAAATACTGTGAATGGGTTACCATTGTCTGATTAATGAAGTCTCGAAATGCTGAACAATAGTTTGTGCAATGAGACTTAAATGATGTCTGAATGTCTGCTGGGAGAGCCATAAAAAAATATTGGAGATCCTTGTCTGACATGTTTTTCTTAGTTCGGTCCCGCTGCTTTATGTAAGTAACATAGGTTCGGAAGTGTTTTTGCAACTTACGATTGGTAGGTATATTCAATCTGCTATTTTTGACTTGCTTGTAAAACGTTTTTTTCAAGAGTGCATTTCTAAAGTGGATAGCTTTGTCGTATAGCCCAAACTCATTCCAAATTAAGTTGCACATTTGGGGAGTATACGTTGTTGTGTCGATTTCTTCTAGAAAGGACTTCCGAGCGTCTATTGAACCCCAACTCAACTTGAAGCCATATCTAAGAAGAACTTCAGGGTAGCCTCCCAATGTACCTTCTACGTCAGCCCTACATTCGACGGCTAGGAATGCATCTGTCCTAATAGAATCATCAATTGCTCTGGACCTTACCAGAGAATCGAGAGTACTCCAAATGGATCTTTGGTGACATCGATAAGCTGACTTGTCTTCAACCAAAGCAAAATCCATACGAGCCCTTCTCGCAGTGAATAGCATGTTGAATCCTCTGTTAGTCTGCTTAATCTCTGAAACTATGTTTTTGTTACTGCATTACAAAAAGCAGAAAATCATACTCAAAACCAAATTAATTACATAATTAAGAAAATGTCTTTTTACTGCATTACAGAAATCAGAAAATCATACTCAACGCCAAATTAATTACATAATTAAGAAAATGACTTTTTATTGCATTACAGAAATCAAAAAATCATACTCAAAACCAAATTAATGACATAATTAAGAAAATGACTTTGTTACTGCCTTACAGAAATCAGAAAATCATACTCAAAACCAAATTAATGACGTAATTAAGCAAATATCTTTGTTACTGCATTACAAAAACCAGAAAATCATATTCAAAACCAAATCATATATCAATTGTGGATGCAATATATCCATCGCTCTTACAGAAGTACAATGACCCGGTATACTTGAAAGAAAGAGCAATACTCACACCTAAAAATGAACTGGTGCATGAGCTAAATGACGTAAATATGCAGATGATACCAGGGAAGGAAGAACATATTAAAGGACAGACAATGTGTGCAAAGCAAGCGTGAACACAGACGAGAAAGATATATTGTACCCAACTGAATTTCTAAACAACTTACGCTTCCCAGAGATACCTAACCATGACATTCACTTAAAAATAAAAATTCCATCTTATTTATCTTAAAAATAAAACATTGCATTACTTCCATACCCTCTTCCTATTGATCCACAACCACTCAAGTTTCACGCTCCCAAAATTTCCTATACAATTTATTTTTTCCCTACCACTGGAATGACAATGTTACAAAATAATAAAAACAATAATTAGATACTAACAAATTAATAAAAACAATAATAAGATACTTACAAATACGTATCGAACGAACCCTTTGGCATATTTTTGATTCCCAATTTAGACAGAAATCTACTTATGTATTTTTTCCGTTGTTCCGCAAGTACATAGTAACTAGTAAGTTCTCCGATGGTTGAATGTCGAAATTTTTCCTTCAAGGACGACAGGTTCATCGGAATTACCACCCGGCTCCTCATCCATAAACACTTCAAAAGGACTCGAACTCTTCTATCCAAGATTCACTATTTCCCCAAATAACTCAGTACCGCCGGGGTCATTCGGGGGATTTTTGAGTGTTTTGCTAAAATACTGGGAGAGGTTGTGTTCTAAGTACACAAACTCTCTCTCCACACGATCCTCCCTCCAATGTGATAGTTCAGTCCATAACTCTTGGGCATTCAAAGGTTCATACCGTTCAATCAGTTCCATGATTCAATTTGGGAAACTGGAAGGTGAAACAATAGGGGAAGACGACCGGAAGAGGATTTGGGAAGATGACTGGAAGTCAAAATTGGTCAAAGATCATTAGCGGATTACTCTTTGAGAAAAGGTCAAAAATCGTCCCTCATTTTTGGGCTTAGACACAAATTCATCCTAGTTTTTTTTATATAGAGCACTAATAATCTTTTTTATTTGTCAAATAGTGCACTTTTAGTATTCCCACTAACTAACAGTAGTAACTTTTAATGGAAAAAATAGCTTCTTCTTTTTTATTTTATCTTTTATCCTTGTAGCAATTCCAACTCACAATTTAACTAAACATAATTCTCCAAGATTATTTTTTCAATTTACACGCACATATTCACATAAATAATTGCCCATTTGGTTATAAGTACCAGGAACCATTTGAAATATTATAAACAACTTGTACAGCTTAAAGATAGCTTTGTTCTTAAAAGATAAACAATTCTACTTCCTCTAATTATTTTTATTTTTTTAATTATATTTTTTTAATTATACTAAAAATAGATATTCACTTTTACTCGTTTATTTTGAAAAATTAAGAGATAATTTTCCATTTCATATTCTTATTATTAAGTACTATTCATTTCTCGGTGAATGGATGACTTACCAATTAAGGGTGATGTAATAAATTAAAATTTTATCCATTATATCTTTAGATGTATGTCAAGTCAAATATAAATAAGTAAACATGAACAGAGGGAGTAATTAGCTACCATAGAATTACTCCTTTTTTAGATGGACTTTTGTATCTCAGCTTTGGTTGCAAATACTAACAATAAGTTACTTGTTTCTTTATCCAGTTTTCATGGCAATAAAGTTCTACGGAACATATCAAGCAAAGGAAATTTGAATTATAGTCATGGTGATGATTATGTGATCATAACAACAAAAGAGAGAAGAAATATATTAGCGAAAATTTATTGTGTTTTTCCTATCTTTTCTTAGATATGGCTCTCAGCAAATCTACAAGAAAAGTAGTTAAATCTATTTTTTTGAACTATGCAAATAATGATCTTCATTTTTTATATTGTGGAATTGTTGTTGCAATATTAGGCGGAAAAGGATTGTTAAAAGTTCACGGTCAGCTAGTAAAGTGACCAAAGGTGCACTAACTTAATAAACAAGAGGGACTATTTGTGCTCCAAGTGAAATATTAAGAATGATTTTAAATCTAAGCATAATTAACACGTTTTTATACTATCCTTTGTTGGCTATAAATAGAGAGGTTTTCTCTCATTTTTCTGAATCAAAATTTTCTTTCTTTTGCATTCATTTTCTTACAAACAAAACAGAGTATGTGTGTGATCTTGTTGCAGACTTTTGAATTCATCGAAGTTATTGAAGTTTGAGGTACCACTACTTCTTTGATAGTTTATCTATATTATCTTGGGAGGAAACAATTTGTGACCTCAAGTACATTGAGGGGATTAAATTGACACACATTGAATTATGTGGACTCGGATAGTTTTATTTCTTTTCATCTTAATTGTTACTGGTTTACTATTCTGAATATCTAGGAGTTAAATTGACACACATTTGGTTTAGTTGCAATAATATTTCTACGGAAGAAAACAGGGTGTTCTTTTTCTCATCTTCTCTCACATTGAGTTATTATTTCTACTACATATATAAAATAAAAATTGAACATTTCATATATAAAATTGTGGACAAAATCAATATTAGAAAATAAAAAGAAATTTGAGAGAGGACCAAAAGTGCACCATTGTTACAAATGAGAGACTATTAGTGCTCTGTGTTGAAACTCAAGGATTATTTCATATTTAGGACTCCAACTCTAATTTAGGACCCGTTGAGTGATAGATATTCCCAAAAAAATAAATGGGAAAAAACTTGACAAATCACCGGTAACTCTTACAACATGTTATGCCTTCAACCACCTTTTGAAATTGTGCTTTTGATAAAAAACCACACTTTCCAACTTTCAGCAACGCTTTTATGGGGTGGCCAAAATCAGTGTAACATTTGTGATTTGACCTAAGGCCACGCTTTTCAAATGTATTCTTACAAACCACACTCAAAAGCATGACTTAATGATATCAAAGACCACGCTTGTTACAACCCATATAACAACACTAATACGTCCTGGAGCTATACTTTGAAAGTGTGACCTTTGTTTCTTTATTGGCCACACTTATAAAGCGTAGTCTTTGCGGCTTTGCCTATATGCCTATATGCCTGCCATATGTTGGGTTTTAGCAAGGTGTGAATGGGAAATAAGAAGAGAAAATGGAAAATGTGGGGAAATCAATTTGGAGGGAAAATGAAAAGTCATTTCTTCCGTATTGGTAGAAGAAAGGAAAATTGTTGTCCTTATATTAGGAAACACTTCCATTAGTTCTTAAAGGGTTAAGAAGAAGGTGCCCCCTCGTGTCGTCGCCGTCGCTCACTCAGCCTCGGCCTCGGCTTTGGATTTGGCAAATGATGTGATTGATTGATGATATTTTTGGACAAAATTTATTTAATCAATCTCATTAATTGATTTCCTTTCTCTTATAAATTAATTCAGAATATTAGCTAATTAACAAAATTAATTTCGCGTAATAGAATTATTTGAAATTTACGCGTAACGGTAAATTCGGTTGAAGGAATATGTTCCTTCCGAAAAGACGTTATTTTTCCCAAAAAGACACAGCGTTCTGGAAAGACATGTCTGAACAGATTTGTCTAAACAAACGCGTTCCTTGCTGCAAATGGCTATAAATAGAGAGTCTTTTTCCGGTTTTGAACACTGAAAAAAAATTTCCTCTCTGCAGGCATTTTCTTACAAAAATAAAACTATCGATCGACTGAGTCTGTGTGTGCTCTTGTTGCTGTTCTTGCGTTCGCTGAAATTAGTGAAGTTTGAGGTACCACTACTTCTCTAATAGTTAATTTGTTTTATCTTGGGGGAATTAATAAGTAACTTCGGGTACTTGAGGAGATTAAATTTCTTAAGGAAACACAGTGGGGTTCTGTGGACTCAGATTTTATTTTTCTGTCTGTGTGTTTCATCTTTTTTCTGTTTCTGTTTTTTGACTAACCTAAATATAGGAGATAACAATCTTAAGAAATTTAATAGTTTCTGTATTTGAAGTTTCTGGAGATTAAAACCTTTATGGTTTTCTACTCTGTTTGAATTTTTAAAATTCATTCAATTAATGATTAAAAGAACATAAAAACTTTATCGTTAAACCAGAAACAGGCTGTGTAAGGATTTATTTTTTCCTGTTAGTATTTCACATACTAAAATTGTCTGCCATTTATGAGAGAAAAATGACAAATTCAAGTCAAGTAAATGTTGGAACAGTGAGTGCTTCAACAACATCGGTTGCACACAATTGTTCAACTACTGCCCTTGCACCGGCTGAGAAACCTGCAAAGTTTTTTGGAGTCGACTTCAAGAGATAGCAGCAGAAGATGTTCTTATATCTGACTACGTTGAGTCTACAGAGGTTCATTAATGAGAACGTTCCTATTATGTCGGATGAAACTCCGACCGAAGAACAATTCTTGGTAACAGAAGCATGGACACATTCTAATTTTTTGTGTAAAAACTATATTCTGAATTGCCTGCAAGATGATATGTACAATGTGTACAGTAGTGTCAAGACCTCAAAAGAACTCTAGGATGCTTTAGAAAAGAAGTACAAAACAGAGGATGCCGGAATGAAGAAGTTCATTGTGGTAAAGTTTTTGGATTACAAGATGATAAATAATAAGACCGTCGTCACCCAAGTTCAAAAACTGCAGGTCATAATCCATGATCTCCTTGATGAAGGTATAAATTTATCTAATGTCTATGTCGAACATATTAAGTCTATTCTTAATACTCACATAATCTTTAATGTAGGATTGATTGTGAATGATGTTTTTCAAGTAGCGGTCATTATTGAGAAGTTACCTCTGTTGTGAAAAGACTTCAAAAACTACTTGAAACATAAATGCAAGGAGATGACGATTGAAGATCTCATGGTAAGGCTAAGAATCGAAGAGGATAACAAGGCCGTAGAAAAGAGGTCACGTGGTAATTCGGCAATATCTGGAGTAAATATTGTTCAAGAAGATCCCTCAAAATTAAAGAAAAGAAAGAAAGCATCTGGTCCAAAGAGCAATCCTCCTAAGAAGAAATTCAATGAAAACTGCTTCAATTGTGGCAAACGTGGTCATAGGGCTACTGAATGTTGGGGTCCCAAGAAGAACAGGAAGAATGATCAAGCAAATTTGGCTGAATCCAAAGAAGAGATGGACGATCTCTGTTGTAACACCCCGTATTCTACAAGTACTAGTTCTATGTATATGATGCTTATAAATTGCCTTGTGGTATAGTTATGGACTCGGTTTTCTATGCGACTAGTGACATCTGTGCAATGCTTTCAGAATGTAACTTGGTTGGAAATCCAAGAGAATGGTGGATAGATTCTGGTGCTTCATGTCATGTTTGTGCCAACAAAGAATTATTTGCATCATATACTCCAGGACCAGCAGACGGAAGTTATTTATGGCGAACTCCACTGCTGCAAAGGTTGAAGGAACTGGCAAGGTCCACTTAAAGATGACATCGGGCAAGGTGGTGACTTTGAACAGGGTATTGTATGTTTCGAAATTGCGAAAGAACTTAGTTTCTATACCAGTTTCTACCAAGAATGGATTTAAATATGTATTTGTTTCTGATAAAGTTGTAGTAAGTAAGAATGAGATGTATGTAGGAAAAGGTTACCTCACTGAGGGCCTTTTTAAACTCAATGTAATTGCAGTTGATATGAATAAAGATTCTGCTTCTTCTTAATTGTTTGAGTCTAAATGTTTATGGCATGAACGTTTGGGACACATCAATAACAAAACCTTGCGAAAACTGATTAACTTAAATGTTTTGCCCAAATTTGAGTGCAACAAATAAAAATGTCAAGTTTGCGTTGAATCTAAGTATATTAAGCATCCTTATAAAACCGTTGAAAGGAATTCATACCCCTTAGTACTTATTCACATTGATATTTGTGACATGAAGTCAACACCATCACGTGGTGGGAAAAATATTTCATAACTTTTATTGATGATTGCACTAGATATTGTTATGTCTATTTGCTAAATGGTAAGGATGAAACAATAGATGCATTTAGGCAATATAAAACTGAAGTTGAAAATCAGTTGGATAAAAAGATCAAAATGATCAGAAGTGATAGAGGTGGAGAATATGAATCTCCATTTGCAGAAATATATTTGGAAAATGGAATCATCTATCAAACTACTGCTCTTTACTCTCCTCAATCTAATGAAATTGCAGAAACAAAAAACCGAACTTTAAAGGAAATGATGAATGTCTTACTTATAAGTTTAGATTTACCACAAAACTTGTGGGGGGAAGCTATCCTTACAGCAAATTGAATACTCAATAGAGTGCCTAGCACCAAGACACATGTTATTCCATATGAGAAATGGAAAGGTAGAAAACCCAACTTGAAATATTTCAAAGTGTGGGGGTGTCTAGCCAAAGTCCAAGTTCTTATACCTAAAAGGGTAAAGATAGGACCTAAGACTGTGGATTGTATATTCATTGGATATGCCACAAATAGTAAGGCATGTCGAATTTTGGTTCATAAGTCCGAACATCCGAATATTCATGACAATACGGTAATGGAATCAGATAATGTTCAATTCTTTGAACATATCTATCCGTATAAAACTAGACTTGAGTCATCTAGTGGGGGGGTCTAAACGACCTCGAGAAGAACCAAAAGAGAATGAACCTAATGAAGAGAGTCCAAGGCGCAGTAAACGTCAAAGGACAGCTACTTCATTTGGATCTGATTTTGTAACATTCCTTCTTGAAAGTGAACCTCAAACATTCAAGGAAACTATGTTGTCTAGCGAATCAATCTCTTGGAAGGAGGCTGTCAATAGTGAGATTGAATCAATCTTAAGCAATCATACATGGGAGTTGGTTGATATTCCTCCAGGGAACAAACCATTGGGTTCGAAATGGATCTTCAAAAGAAAGATGAAAGATGATGGAACTATTGACAAATATAAAGCAAGACTTATTGTCAAAGGTTTTAGACAGAAAGAAGGTCTTGATTATTTTGACGCATACTCACCAGTGACTAGGATTACATCAATTCAGATGTTAATTGCCCTAGCTGCAGTATACGGTCTTGAAATCCATCAAATGGATGTGAAAACCGCCTTCTTAAATGGAGACCAGGAGGAAAAGATTTACATGGAACAGCCAGAGGGCTTTTGTAACGACTCGGAAAATGATAGAATGAACTTGAGCCTTGACGTTTGGGTTAGTGGGGGGTTAGGTTGATGTTTATGTTGTTTTAGAACTTAAATGGAGCTAGGTAGCATCCTAGGGTGCAAGCAAGGACCTAGGCTAGCGAGCTAGCCTAGTGGACTGCCCAGTTGACCAGCCTTTGAGTAATCCCACTGGAACAGACGGGCAAGGGGCAGATTTTTAAAGTTACGACTTTTAGGGTCAACTTCAAATGATGATATTTTTTAGCTAAAAACGAATTAGGTGGACCATTACCTATCCAATTAAAGGTATCTGAGTCCTCTTTCCAACGCCACCGAGTTTGCCCTTTTCCAATCTCGGAGTAAAAAGTTATGCCCAAAATAGTGAAGCACTGTCTAAGAGGACGAACTTAGACGGGTGTAGTGAAAATTTTTAAGTTTAACTTTGTGGGTCCTTAATTCTTTTCCTAAGTTGAGTCCCTTTTATTCTTTACATTTCCTAGCAATTATAAAACCTTTTAGACCAAAATTCTTCCATTTAAGTCACTCCTCTTAGAATTAAAAGAAACCCACTCCTCTCAAATATTCCTCTCTCTACAATCCTCCATTTTA
>JAJOOH010024425.1:0-13549 GCA_029582605.1 Solanum gracilifrons | reverse complement strand
CCCCCCCCCCCCCCCCCCCCCCCCCCCCCCCCCCCCCCCCCCCCCCCCCCCCCCCCCCCCCCCCCCCCCCCCCCCCCCCCCCGAGTCCTCTTTAAATTGATGTATAAATAAATTGAATTGATTTCCAGTTTACACAGGAAAAAAAGTTGTTGTGAGGTTAACTTTTTAGAAAGTAGCTATGATTGATGTACAAATAAATTGAATTGCTTTTTATTTAGTTTATTGAAGAAGAAAAATATTGCAAGACTTAAGTAGTTGCAAGGCTTTTCAAAGTTACTTGCAAGTTATCTGCTTAGTTACTTGCAACAACTTGATTTCTGGCATTACAAATGAATTGGAATGATTTCCTAATTGTAGAAGAAAAAAGGTGATGCGAGACTTTTCAAGAAGTAGTTATCAGACTTTTTAAAAGTTGTTTGCAAGTTATCTACTTAAGCTATTTGCAAATTGTCTTTTGAGCTATCTGTAATCTGTCTACTTGATTCCAATTTCCAAGCTAAGGAAGCTATTGGAATGCTTTTCACGAATCTGCTTGCAATCTGTTTGTTTGAGCTACTTACAATTACAATATTTATGTTGAGATACTTATAAACTGTCTGCTTGATTTCAAACTTATTCAATAGGATACCGTATAACATCTACAATATGGTATATTTATTACTATTTGAAAATTTTTACATTTTCACCATTGTAGTCCTTATATATTTCATTTTAACTCTTTGATTTTATATAGTACTCCCCGTCCAAATTAATATAGCACGTTTTGTTTCGTGAGAATTAATTTTAACTAAAATTTTAAGTTGAATTGAATTAAATTGGGAAGAACATATTTGAAGAGATAAAGAGCATATATTAGTTAATTAGGGTATATACCTTACCCCCACATGCAATACGTGAAGTGATAAGACTAATAAATAGTCCACCGAATAAGCAAATAATAGTACATAACACAGTCAGGTTATATCTCATACACCTCATATATATGACCTTCCTCACAAGATATTTCTAACTCATCCACCCTTTATTTTTATGAGATTATATAAAGGGTAAATTTACCTCTTTACTCTGCAAGAATATACATTTTTTTTTGAAAAAATAAAAATAAGTTGAGAGTGGGAAAAGGAAAATGAAAAAGGGGATTTAAGGTAGTGAGTCTAATTAACATTATCATTTACTAATAAGATAAAATTAGATAGCCAATTAATTAAATTATTAGAAAAAGATAAAAAAAAATTAATTTTATGTTTCGTTAAATAATTGATTCGAAAATAGATGTTAAATCCCACGCAAATATATATTTTGTTAGCGTGGACACACGTGGCATACTGTTAGACCCTCAGCTTGATGGTTCGAGCGGCCCGGGCTTGCCTAGGGATTTACATGATGAACCTAGTCGAGGCCCAATGACTTCAGTCAAGGTTAAGTTCAAATAAAAGAAGACCTTGGCAATGACATGGCTAAGTCATGCAAGGCAAGGCGTGGCTAAGACATGACAAGGGTTGGAAAAGCTAAGGCATGTAAGGCAAGATGTGGCTAAGGCATGACAAGGGTTGGGCATGCTAAGGCAAGGATGTGATCGTGACAAGGTCGTGGTTAAACAAGTTGAAGGCTAAGTGTTGGACAAGGGCGACGACTGAGGAGATTGAACCACCCCCCTCCCCCAATGGCAACACACATGGCTGACATGTGGGCAGGTGCGAGATTGGGCGGTTGTAGGGTGGTTTTGGCGCCAAAGCTGAAAACTGCTCGCGTGTGCCTCGCACATGCATGGGAAGTTGGGCAAAATTGGCAGTTTCTAGCTGTTGGAAACTTGTCAGCATTATAGATAAGACTTGTACTTTGAATTTCGAATTTGGCTTATCAGTAGGGCTTGTCAACTGAATTTATGGGCATGTGACTGGGCGTTGTGGCCTATTTAAAAGCACATGCAGACCAGTCTTAGGTAGAATGTCTTTTGGTCTAATTTTGTTAGGTTAGACTATTTGTGTGCTTCTTTGTGGCGCGAGTTTAATACAAAGTTAGAACTTGTTCTTGCAACGTGCTTGTGTGTTCTACTTTCGTATGCTTGTCTAGAGTTAATTTACAACGTGAGTGAAAAAGTAAAAGTACGTTGAGTCTAAGGCCCGTTTGGCCCATACGATATGGTATCATGATATGGAATCATGAGATGAAATTGAAGTTTTGTTTGGACATGCGATATGGAATTTTTGTGTTGTATATTTTCTCATAAACATAAAAATCCATAAGTTGTAAAACTATTAAAATAGCCCCAATTGTTTATTCAATCTTATCAAATAAACAAAAATTTATAAAATCGCATAATAAATTATTACAAAGTTATTTGTTCTCCACTTAAGTAGTTGTTCCATCTAACTTTAATTTAATAAAAAAAATTGAACATAAATTGTAGCATAGTACGGACAATTTCCTCACATTGAACTTGCATTTCTCGATCATGTGACCGAGAAGACGAACCAACATTGTTATTTTGAGCCATTTGTTGGTCAATATCATCCGCAACTATTTTTTTATGCTCACAGACCATAAATATTTCATCACTTTAACAATCGGTTGGTGTGAGTTAAAGTGACTATATGTTGGTGAGAATAATAAATTTTATGTCGGTGAGAATAATAAATTTTAATAAGTAATTATGTGATTATAAATTTTATTTACATATGAAATAAATGGTTAGTAGATATAAATGTGGGGTTGTTTTAATAAAATATAAACTCGTGGATCAATTTTTGTATTAAAATATCTCAAATCATGATATGGAATTACCATATAATTTCATATCATGGTTTTTGGAGAATATGAAATCACATCTCATGAGATGGAATCATGAGATGAAATCAGCGTAAAATCGTATGTCCAAATGTTGATTCCATCTCAGAATACCATATCATGATATGGTATCGCATGGACAAACGCCTACTAAGTGTTTAGACTACGTAAATGAGTTAAAAAGACTTAAGTAATTGACCCCTTACACATACCACCTGATGACCATTCCCAATCCGTATAACTTCTCCTTGACACCTCTTCCATCATCATCTCCAAATCCTTCCACCACTAGTGTGCCACCATGACCACCATCATTTTGATTTAGTAAATTGGATCGAAAACATAATGAAGGGTAAAAAACAACTTTTTTTTCTCTCTCATAATAAAAGAGCATATTTGACCCCACTCCCACACTTATGTTTTAGTTTTCATAATTGTTTTTCACATGTTTTTCAAAATTATTAATTACTAATTATTGAGGATATTATTAAAAGTGCGCTCTCTAACAACTTAAGCTTTTAGATGAGATGGTCACACGGTTCAATATAGTATTAGAGCAAGGTACATCCTAATTTCTTTATATTCACTGATGTTGGGGCCCCGTATAATATTATCCACGCGCTAGTTAACGGGTCTAGGCATACGGGGAGTGTTAAGAAGTCTCACATCGGAAAAGAGATGGGCAATTGGTCCCTTACATGGACTTGGACAATCCTCAGTCTACGAGCTAGCTTTTGTTGAGTTAGGCTCAGATGATGTCATAAATAACAGTGAAACTTTTAGATAACATGATCACACACTTCAACACTAATAAGAAGTGTTTTTTTTTCTTTTGACTAATTTACCTTTATATTTATTTTTAGTCATCGTGTTAATCTCTATTAAATAAATATTTACTCTATTTATTTTCTATCAAGAAAAGTAATACTGAGGATATAAAATAGAAAAAAATTAACATCACTTTTTATTTTAAAAAATACCAAGTGTTAATCAATTTTTTTAGTTACTAATTAAAATGACTAAAAAATTAAAGAACTCTCCCAAAAAAATTACAAAAGAGCAAATAATGGAAAGAGTCTCTGCTACTAATCATATATATATAAAAGAGAACCCTAAGCGCGCCTACGTGGTGCCACCACAAATTAGGATTCTTTTCTAATTTATTTACTTTCAAAACTAGCCTTTTCTATTCATGAAAAGTTGCAACTTTTTATGAAAAGTTGCGACTTTTATGAAAAGATGTTGAGACTTTTAGGAAAAGTTGCGACTTTTATGAAAAGTTGTGACTTTTATGAAAGGTTGTGACCTTTATGAAGGGTTGCAACTTTTTCAAAGAGTTGTAACATTTTCGATAAGGCACAATAAGCATTTGTTCACACGACCCTTTGTTGTCAATAAATGGAGGGATTTCCTCTCATTTTAAAACAACGAAAATTCTAAACTTCTTCTTCTTCCACACAATTAAATATTCATGTACTTTGCTCCTGTTGAGTGGTTCACTAACACCATTGTTTTTGTATAAATACACTGGTGAATAGAATCGTTCCATCCTGAGAGGATCTATTCCTTTAAACCTCGAGTACCAGAGGGGAATAATTTTTTAAAGGGGACATTGTAAATTCAGTGGACTCGATTTTTCCTTTCTGTTTCATTCTATTGTTACAGATCCTGATATATTTTTTTACAGCCATTAATTTATGCTTATGATATTAATTGTTGTTTTTGAGTACATGGTTTAAACTTTGTTGTTTATGTTTCTGCAAAGTTATTGTTATAAGTATTTGTTAGTGCAGATTAAATAACACACGTTAATTGAATATTCACACAAGTTTTCTCCACTGAAATTGTTGAAGGTACGATAAAAAAAATTCCTTAAACATATATACTATCATCTCTTGAAGACAAAATTCAAATTTGGTATGCCATTGTAAGGACATAAAAACCTTAAAATCTTTATCGCACCTTGATGTGTGAAGTGAACCAGGAAAAGAAGACAAAAATTAATAAACTTTTGACAGAGGTACAAGGATGTGTCAGATGACCTATAGAGGAATATGACTAGACTGGAGCCTCTTTTAATCTCAAAGACATAGATAACTACACAATAAATTAATTGCATATATTCAATATGAAGTATGAACAGATTCTCAAGTTAACTACAAGTTGTAAATACTTTTCGTGAAGTAATAAACTCAACACTGTGATTGGAATAGAAGTGTAGTTTTAAATTGAACTACATCACTCTGGTATGTTGATTTTAAAAAAAACACTCAAACAAAATAAATAGTTTTGTGTAATATTTTTCTCTTTCAAGTATATATAATAAGTTGAATATTTGTCCAATATGATATATTCTCCCTTTAATTTTCTGTTTTAATAATTACTTATGATACATTTAAATGAGAAACTTTAAAATGATATATGTAAAGCAAAAGGTAGGGCTGAACTTATATTTGTTCACTTTTTTCAGTTTTTTAAATATATTTATCCCTTCACCAATGATTATTTATTTATTAGAAAATTTAATATCTCAAGTTGATTTTCATTTGATTCCCTAAAAATATCAAATAGTAACACTTCGAAGCAAAACGATAAATTATAAAATCAAATAAAGATGATTTATTGAAGGATAAATGATAAGATGTTGTACTTATAATTTTCCTTTACATTATTAATGTTTATTATTACGTAATCTTGTATGTAAGATAATATAATGTTAGTTTTAATGACTGATAGATTTTAACTTTTAAGTATTATTTTATAAATTTTGTGATATTAAATTCCCGCGCGAGGCGCGAATAATTTTACTAGTTAAAAAAGAATTAATACGAAGATGGTTTCTTTCCGTGCATAATCATCATACGTACGTATGATTCCAATAATAATATACTATAAAGCCTAAAAAGAGAAATTTTCTAACATTGCATTAAGATATAAGATAGTACAATAGAGTACTGTTTTACGGAACTTATTGTGACGTTTGCAATTAAATACTTCTTTTATCTCAAATTAGTTATCACATTTCATTTTTCGAAATTCAAGTAAAACAAAAAAAAGCGATATTACGTACTCTAATGGAGTATATTTATGCATAACCAACGAGGCAACGACTAACGAGCTCTCTATTACATTGACCATGTAATTAAGATGTTCATCTTATAGTTACGTACGTAATTGGTCCATGTTGACATTAATTAATTCATTATAAAACTGAAACAGTTATTAAAATATTTTTTTGAGAAGGATCTATAGTCAAGGCTGGAAAGATTATTATAAACACATAATTAAGAGGAATAATAAGCTCAAAGAAAAATTGATGTTTCAATTTCCGTACGTTAGGATTTTTATTCCACCCTCCTAATTGTATCGACCTTTTGTGTCATAACTCATAAAGCAAGAGAATTCCTTAGGCCATAGTCCATGCATGGATGTTCAAAAGGAAGCACGGCGCTAAAAAATTGCTATTTTTTCATTGAAAAATATTCAGCGGCAATTTTCACAAATTTTTTATATGAAAAAGAAAAATGTAGTAGTAATATTTTCATAGAAAAATTAGAAAGCTTGTATTTTTTCCAATGAACTCGATATAACATAAGTTTTTCATTCACGGTGGAGAAAAAGTCTATGTGATTGCTCTATATACTGGATTAATGCTTTTTTTTTTTAATCATTTCACCATTTTCTATCTTTTGTTTTGCTAAAATTGAGGTCAAAGTATCTTGAATTAATTAACATTGTACCAAATATTTTATTTTTTTAGATGATGTAACAATTCAGTCCCTTGTTTTGAGTAGTTATACTTCGAATTGTGTTTTGATGCCTCGACTCTTGAGCATGTTGTTTTTATATTTGAGACTCAAAGTATATTTGAATTAATTTTTGGCTTATGACTTATATCTATTATAAGTTATAATTTTTAACCTTATGATTTTTAGATTATATTTATTATTTTGACTTAAAAATAAATAGGTGAAAAATCTGTATCACTATTGCCATGACATTTTCCTGTTAAAAAAAGGACATTTTTAGATCTTTAAAAAAACGTTGAAGACATTTCTGATCCCAATAGATGAAAATAGATCATTTTAAAATAATTTATGATACGTTAAGGATATTTTTAACCTTTTTTCGAAAAATAAATTAGAAAATAGCTAGGATACTTGCAAAATAAATATAATCCAAATGGGAGAATGGAGTCAAAATTGGCAGGCAAAGGACATTATTGGTCAAATGGGTTAGTGCGGTTGATGTTCATTAATTATCTTGACGTCACATTATATATCTAAAGTTTCTGAAAATAATATAAATTAAAGTTTGTTAAACATATTAAAAATTGACACGAGGGAACAAATTTGGAAAAGACCTGTACCAGATAGCTTCTAAATTTTTGTTCATTACTACTTGTTAGTTGTTACCTTTAATTAAGATTAAGATGTATTATTCTCAATCCTAAAATCAAGGGATAATGTTTAACAAGAAAATTAAACTAGTTTTGCTTGGGGTAGTTGGTAACTGGGGTCTCATCTTTCCTCAAATTCATTACACTTTTAAAATTATGAGTTAAACTCCGCTATAGGTTAAAGTTTTAATTTTTTTTTTATGATATGTATATCATTGATCCATATCGAAAATATTGAATTTGAATGAATCTGGTACCTAAGGGTTGCACCGGCCCCGCCAGTTATTGTGTCAAAGAGTATATAACTTATCTTTTCTATACAAAAGGTTGACTTTAAAATAGGGAAAATTACGTAAAAATGACAAACATTTAGAGTATATTATGTAATATAGCTGTAGTTTCAATTATTTTTAGTCCATAGCTACAATTTCACAAAAAATTGCTATTAGCTTTCTTAATTATATAAATCCAAAATTTGTATAATTCGATTTCTAATTGTATAAATCCAGAATTTGTATAATTCGATTCCAGATTGTATAAATCCAAAATTTGTATATGCTTACCCTAGCTATTTGTATACGATTTATGAAAAAATCATAATAAATTACCTTGTTTATATATTAGCAAGCGAAATAAACAAATGGAGTTCTGAAAACTTCCTAAATGTATAAATACAAAATTTATATATACTTACCCTAGGCAAGTGAAATATACAAATCATAGCTTCCATTTGTATATACTTACCATGTTTATATATTTGCAAGCGAAATATACAAACCGCAACCTCCATAGCAAACAGAACTATAGATATAGAGCACAATTATCGAAACTATACTTATAGAACTTTATTATGTCTATTATCGCTATTTCTGAATTTTTTTCTTTAAAATAAACTAAAGTTTGATTTTTCCAAACAAGGTTTTATTGCCAAAATATTGTTGAATAAAAAGTAAAGATGAAACCAAATTTGGACAAGGCTAATATAAATTAGATAGTTGATCGCAAAAATCATCGCACATAGTATTAGACATCCCATCTTTTAAAATCAACACTATTGATGTTATTTGACGTACAATAATCATCGTCATATCATCATATCATATATATTACTATTAAAAATGGAAATAAAAAAAATTCAAAATTGAATTATAAAAATGTCCTTTACTATTTTTTTATATTAAAATATGTCTTTCATTAATTTTAAAATAAAATAATAAACTTCTAAATAAAGCACGTGCAGTAGAATATATACATTGATTTTTTGAAAGTTGTTCCATATTCCCACATATATTGAAAGTTTCAAATGATTAGTTATTACCTGTAATTAACTTAATTAAAATGTTTAATTTCTTTTATCTTCCATGGAAGTAATATCCTTATCACATCACCTTTTCATATTCTTTATAAGATTCTACAAATTTGGGCAAAATAATTTATACTATTCAATCACATAATCAAATGGTCTATCAAACTCAAAATAAAAATCGTCAGATCAGTTTTATATTCACAACTTATGTAGCTTCTAAAAAAATTTCATTGCCATGCATTCATTACTCGTTTCCTCCATTTGAGGTTTAGTTACAAAACAATATTGAGTTTTGGGTTCAAGAATCATAATGCATCATCATGGGAATGTTGGAGGCAAAACACATTAGGGTCCTTATTTCAATTTTAATAATGTTTTTACTTGCATAAAATTCAAAAAACAATCACATAATTTATATATTAATATTCTTAATTATTTTTCAATATATATATATATATATATATGCTAGAGAGACAAAAGATATTCTGAAAAATAGTTTTCTCTATTCATGAATGATACAGTAGAAAGCAAATATTGATAGCTATACAATTGGAGGTTAGTGTTCTATTCTAGGAAGGAGTATATATGGTTATAAATGTATATTCTGTAAATCAGTCATATTCTAAGAAATAATATATTTTCTAATTACTATACAATTATAGCTTTTCCTAACATCCCCCCTTAAATTGATATCGGTGATCACAAAGTAGCAATTTGGAGATAAGATATTAATGTCGCGCTCGTGTCATCGCCTTTGTAAACAAATCAACAAGTTGATCATGAGAAGGAATGTGTTGTAGAGTGATGAGACGATTGATAACCAATTCTCGAATGTAATGGCAGTCCACCTCTATATGCTTTGTGTTTTCGTGTTGCTCCAGATTTGTGGCTATTTTAATCGCACTAGTGTTATCAACATGTAGCACTGTAGGATATGTAATAGAGACACTGAGCTCAAATAATAGCTGCCGTAGCTAAACAATTTCTGAACTTGCTGTCGACATAGAACGATACTCAGCCTCTGTAGATGATTTAGATGTACGAGACTGTTTCTTACATTGCCAAGATATCAAGGATGTGCCAAGAAACATGCACCAACCAGTAACAAAGCGACGAAAATGAGGACAACCAGCCTAATCTGCATCAGTATATCCTTCAAGATGTATAGAAGAATCAGAACGAAAAAGAACACCTTGACTCATAGAACCACAAACATATCGAATAACACGAAGTAATGCAGTGTGATGTATACAGTAAAGATTACCACAAACTAACTTAGAACTTGTACTACATATGAGATGTCTGGCCTTGTCATAGTGAGAAAACTAATGATCCCACTAATTGCCGATACAATGTAGGATCATTGAATGGTTCTCCATCAACCTCCTTGTACTTCGTATTAATCTCCATTGGGGTGTACACAACCTTGTCATCAGTAAGACCATCCCTTGCAACAAGATCACGAGCATACTTTTGTTGTGTAAGCATGATCCAGTAGGCAAGTATAGAACCTCAAGTCCAAGAAAGTATGTCAGTCGTCCCAAGTCCTTCATCTTAAATGAGGTATGCAAGAATTCTTTCAACTTAGTAATATTCTATGGATCATTTCTTGTGATAATGATATCATCAACATAGATGAGAAGTATTGTGATACCTACTGGAGAAGTACGAAGAAACAAGAATGGTTTGAAGAAATCCGAGGGAGCCCGCTGTTTGAATCGTGGATTGAAATTTGTCAAACCAAGCTCGGAGAGCCTGTTTTAAGCCATAAAGAGATTTTCGAAGACGACAAACTGCATTTGGTCTTGGAAGAACACACCCAGGTGGTGATTTCATAAACATCACTTCTTTCAGATTGCCATGGAGAGATGTGTTTTTCACATCCATCTGAAGTAAGGTCCAACCTTTCATTGAAGCCACAACCAATAATGTCCGTACCGTTGTCATCTTAGCAACAGGTGCAAAAGTCTCCTCATAATCCATCTCATACTCATGTTTGTAACCTTGAGCAACTAATCGAACTTTGTAGTGATCAATTGTACCATCTGCCTTAAAAGTTTAATGGAATACACCCACTTACTTCCAATGAGAACTCCAGCTATCGGTTTATCAACAAATTCCCATGTAGAATTTTCATTCAATGCACGAAGCTCTTTTGACATTTCCTCTTTCCAACAAGTTTGTGTAGAAACCTGAGAGTAAGATGTAGGTACATTAACAAAATGTAGTATGGTATGCATGGCATAAGACTTACCGAATTTCCCTAGAGAGTAACCGATCCGTTCAGGAGAATGGCGATCTGTCCGACTAGATAGGTGTGGGGGAGTAACTGGATGAGACGATTCCTCTTTGGAAAATGAGGATGCGTTTGTAGAGTCAATAACCGAAGAACAAGACGGCTGGAGATCATCATGATCATAGTTCATGGGTTGCTCCGGAGGATCAGGAGCTATCATATCATCATCAAACTTATACAAAAAGGAAACAGATTCTGAAGCATGTTTAGAATTGTGTTTGTAAGAAAATTGATCCTAAAAAAAATAACATGTCTAGATACACGAAGCTGGCGACGAGATGCATCATAACATAGATACCCCTTTTGTGTGTCACTATAGCCCACAAAAATACATTGTGCTGCCTTTGCTGAAAGCTTTTGTCATTTATGTGCTTGAAGATGAACAAAGCAAATACAACCAAAAATTCGCAAGTGAGAATAATCATGCTTCTTATGAAATAATTTGAAGTATGGTATCTCATTAGCAATGATTGGGAAAGTTTGTCTATTAATCAAATATACAGAAGTATGTACTGCTTCAGACCAGAAACTCTTAGGCATATTAGATGTGCCCAACAAAGCCAATGTAGTTTCCAAAATATGCCGATTCTTCCTTTCTACGACTCCATTTTGTTTCGGTGTATGAGGACAAGTGCGTTGAGAAATAATTCCTTTGTTTTTGAAAAATTCAACAAGATTAGTCTTAGTGTACTCTCCTCCAGAATCAGAACGAAATATTTTTATAGTTTTATGAAACTGTGTATACACATACTCAACAAAATTCATAATAAGAGTCGGAACCTCAGATTTATTTCGAATAAAAAACACCCATGTGTATCTAGATACATGATCAATAAATAACACAAAGTACTTATATCCCATCCTTGACAAAGTAGGAGAAGGACCCCAAATATCACTATGCACCAAATCAAACATATTGTCATAAAGAAGATGAATTCGATGGAAAATGGAGCTTATGACTTTTCGAACCGGCACAATTAGAACATGTCAAAGGGAGACTTGAATGAATGTCATGTGTTGCTGGAATACATGATTTGAGCATGTGTTGAAGTCAAGAGGAATGAGGATGAACCAACTCTAGAAGAAACATTCTGCCAACTCTACGCCCCTTGGCAATGGTCGTCCCGATTTTCAGATTCTGAACAACACAATCATTGGTTGAGAATTTTACAACACAATTCTGATCAACTAGCTGACCTACCGAAACCAAATTAGCTTTCAAATTAGGTACATAAAGAACGTTAGACAAATTTCCAACAGAATCAATACCCGAAATGGGCAATGTATGCCCGTTTGCCGTATGAACAACATGTTTAGAAACATCATCATACAATGAAGAAAATTGGGACAGATCTCCGGTCATATGATTGGAAGCACCCGAATGTAGATGACAAGTAGATTTAATAGAATTACTTGTACCTGAGGATGTCGAGATTGCACTTGAGATGGCTCCGGGAAGGGCAACTGCTATAGAATCTCGAATCAACCTTTCAAGATCATGTCCAGAATGGAAGAACCAGCTGATTTAGTGACATCCGTCTGGTATGCTTAGTGAGCAGGCCGTGAATGATTTGGACGACGACGACAGTCCGAAATATGATGGCCAGAGTAAACAAAAAATTTCTTCTTCTTAGGACAATTGGTTGCTATGTGACCATAGGCGTTGCATTCATAGCACTGAACACTTCTCTTAGTATTTCCTGATGAGGTATTGATAGTTGATTTTTGTGCAAGTAATGCAACAACGGGTAATGGCATCGACTCCATGGCTACCTGAGTTCCAAGCCTGGTCTCTTCACGCATGACGGCTGCCAACACAACATCAAGAGCAGGTGTGACTTCTTTATTCAACAAACTGCCACGAATCAACTCGAATTCAGGCTGAAGTTTCATCAAGAACTGTACCATCCTTGTCCTTTGTCCTTCTCCCAACATTTCCTTGAACCCTGCGGTAGACATATTTCTCCTAGAAATTTGATCATGTTCTGACCAAAGTTGCTGCAAGCCAGCATAAAAGGAACGAACATTCTTGTCCCCTTGTATATATTCAGCAATGATGCATTCCACTTTAAACTCTTTTGCTACATTGCTTTGTTGGTAGACGTTACGCAGGTGGAACCACATCTCTAAAGTTGAACTAAATGGTCTAAGCTCCATAGCGATGTCAGCATGTACCGAATTCAGCATCTAAACGACTACATTTGCATTATTCAAATTTCAGCGATCCAACTCCTTTTCATCTGTTGGCACACCAGCAAAACCATCTAACCACCTAAAAAGGCCCTTTTCTTGAACAAAAATTTCAAATTGGAATTCCTAGAGAGAAAAATTGGAACCATCCAATTTTGTGGAGAGCAAATCGTGCGAGGATGATTGTGAATTCATTGAGGAGACAAAATACAAGAGAGAGAGAAAAAAAAAAAAGGACAGATGCCTGTGTATAGAAAACAAAGAGACAAGAGGAACGCAAGAAGGTAAGAAGGTACCTGTGTAGAGAAAGCAAAGAGCATGGATTTTTTTTTAAATGATGGCTCTTGATACCATACTAGAGAGACAAAAGATATTCTGAAAAATAGTTTTCTCTATTCATCAATGATACAGTAGAAAGCAAATATTTATAGCTATACAATTGGAGAGTTAGAGTTCTATTCTAGGAAGGTGTATATATGGTTATAAATGTATATTCTGTAAATCAGTCCTATTCTAAGAAATAATATATTTTCTAATTACTATACAATTATAGCTTTTCCTAACAATATAT